>JBBBDQ010000558.1:1830000-1845000 GCA_037127315.1 Ascarosepion bandense
ATAAGCAGACACAATGTTTGCAATTTATTTAATCTGACATGTCTAAAAGAAAATTTACTGCCTATACACACACACACACACACACACACACACACACACATATATATATATATATATACAAATGATTAAGGAACGAACAAAATAATTTCAACGTTCAAACATTAATATTGTTTTTTCAATGTCGAAACAACATGTACAATTCTGTAGTAGCTTGTATTTTGTACATGTTCTAAAGTAAGAATTATATATATATATATATATACAAATGACTAAGGAACGAACAAAATAATTTCAACGTTCAAACATTAATATTGTTTTTTCAATGTCGAAACAACATGTACAATTCTGTAGTAGCTTGTATTTTGTACATGTTCTAAAGTAAGAATTAATTATATATATATATATATATATATATATATATATATATATATATATGTATATATAAACAAATTACTAAGGAACGAACAAAATAATTTCAACGTTCAAACATTAATATTGTTCTTTCAATGTCGAAACAAAATGTACAATTCTGTAGTAGCTTGTATTTTGTACATGTTCTAAAGTAAGAATTAATTATATATATATATATATATATATATATATATATATATATATATATATATATATATACAAATGACTAAGGAACGAACAAAATAATTTCAACGTTCAAACATTAATATTGTTCTTTCAATGTCGAAACAAAATGTACAATTCTGTAGTAGCTTGTATTTTGTACATGTTCTAAAGTAAGAATTATATATATATATATATATATATATATATATATATATTCCCTCTCCTAACGTTCAGCGGTGATAACCTGTGAGGGAATAGCTAATAGCTGTCACTTTTGACGGTAGGGGTGCACTCGTTATGAAATATTCATGTTTTCCGATTTGAATTTTCTGATAAACCATAATTCTAACTGAATGTTTGAATAAGACCCTTACGAGTTCAATGACGATGAGAATAACTCTTAACAAAATGTTGCAATGACCATCCAATGTACGAATACCGGGTCGCTTCGTGATGTAATGAATATCCAGCTTATTACTCTAGAACGGTTACGAGTGAGTAGTGAGTTCGATCTTCACTGGATGCCCATCACTTTCGGCCTTTTGCCACACTTAAGCTTCGCATAGAAAATCACCATGGGTACAAGTGATGAGCAGTTGGGAATACCAGGTTTTGTAAGCATTGATGTGCGGATGGTGCAATAGATAATAGCCAGAATTGTTAATCGGAGTTCAGAGTTCTAATTCCAGTTGGGTTTGTTATTTTCCCTTACGCGCAAATTCCCTTTGGAAAGGCATGAACCCACTTCTCCGTTGTTATGATTGAATTAGATTTCTGTCACTAAATCATTGTTAGCTAAAAAAATAATTTTGCCACCTAAAAATATTTTCTGGCTTTAAATAACCAGTCGTTAAGTTGTAGAAAACGAATCAGTCACATCAGTTGAACCATTCTACTAAAACAGACGTTAAGTGTTTTCTCTATGGCATCCAGGTTTTATGAAAAACAAAAAGGTCTCAAGGTTTCGGCAATGTCTTATAATTTTACAGTTGAAATGGCTAGATGTAGCCGTAAGTTTTATGCTTACAGTTTATTCGCTCGTTCTTCTCGCTTGTGGAACTCTCTTCCGGCTTCTTACTTCCTAGACAACACTGATCTTTAAAAATGTAAATGCAATATCAACCGTTATCTTTTATCTTCGTACTTCCTCTTCTTTATTTGTTATCTCTCCGTATGTTATATATCGCCGTACGACGACAAAACAACAAACACGCATATATAAAAATATAAGGTTATATTTTTATTAATAACGACGAACCGTGTGGAATAGAGAACGGAAGGGTGAGAAGCACATAGAATGGGTTGGCGGGAGTGTATTCTTGCCGTGGTGTTTCTCTGCTTCCACTGGCCGTTCTCTGCTGGCGAATCCGTGTGTCGAGGTCTTTATATAGTCTTCTAGAACCGGGACTTTCCTTCCGGTTTTGCCTCGCCCACGCAACGCCCACGTAATTCTAAGAGACACCTGATCTGTTTGCCTCTGTAGCCATTTCCGCCGCTGTCGGAAATAAGGTCAAATGACATCCGCTCCGGCCTCGACAGGATGTATTTCACAAACACCTGTCTTGTCGCTTCGCCGCCCCCTTCACCGACAGGAAACACCATCGCTTGCATGACTTCCTCGGGTGGGGCCAGATTGTTATATTACACTCCTCGCCCTCCCATTTTCCAAAATGTTCACCTAAGAACATTTTAAGCGCAACAACCTCACCCCCCCCATGCCACACAAGCCCGACAATTGTACAAAACATGTGCACGCCGAAACAACAAAACATGTGCACGCCGAAACAAACAAAACAACAAAAAAAAATATATGGGGGAGCCTACATCGGCAACCCAACAATGTTCGTGCCCATTGTGGAATTTTCCTGTACAAAAAACACAGAATCTCTTGCGTATGCTTCATGATGCAGTGTTGGAAGCCAAAATGAGTGAGACTGCCACAAAAGTGATGATAGAATTACTTGGGACTTATACAGAGGATAATGTTCTCCCAGCTCGATGTTTCATTGTTCTTTTTTTTTTTTTTTTTTTAAGTTTCTGTAACTTTCAATGTTCGTTTCCTTTCTCGACTCTGTCCATACGCGTAGACGCCTCGATGCACGACCATATGATCATAGGCGGTAACCGCGCCCCAGTTTCTAAACTGACATCGAGTAAATGACCTTTGACCAACACCATGCGTGTTTCTGCTCGAGTTTATTGTTACACATGTAACTTAATTTAATTTAATTTAATTTCAAACATACTATGTTTGAACACAGAAAAACTGCCATTATCTGCAGTACATATCATTCATAGTCTGACCGAGAAATGTTCAATAGAAAACGAAGAAAATTACCCTGATTCCAACGTTAATCCGCATGCAATTTACTTGTGGAGGATTAGAGGTTTCATTTATCTTAATTTAGTCTAAAAAAATGGACCCGTGACTCTTAATTCCTTAGTTTGTATCTTCCGCATGTTTTGCTATAAGGAAGGTGACCTAACTATTTCACTTAAACTATCGTTAATCCTCCCACTGCTTTCTTTCCCAATCCTATAGCATATCAGCCAATAAGTCTACAAGACTTTTCAGTTGTTCTTTCTTTTTGTTCCGATCAACTGTGGAATCTGCAGGTCTATCCGTGCTTTTTGCCCCAACAGACGTTTGCCTCATTTGGACATCTTCGCTGCTCGGTGATTCCCTAGAAAAACCCTGATCTACATGAGTAGATCCAGTCGTTTCACACTTTGAGCAATCATCCTCGAACGTGGATGAAACATTATTTATACCACCGATTCTATCATCACTATCAATAGTTGACACGTTTTTATTCGCCATTTTACGTCGCGTCATGATGCGACGCTCCATTAATGGAACATCAGACTCATCGTCTGATTCCACACGTTGGTGTCGATTTTTGTGCACTGGAAAGTCGGTCTGTTCCGCTCCGGATTCGTCATCCGAATCACTGGGTTCTACTGGAGCAGCCAATACAATCTTTCGTAACGGCCTATCGGAAGTAGGGATTTTCCATTCATCAATGGACGCTGTCCGAAGATGCTCAGCATGCGTCTTAATGACTGAGCCGGTTAACTGATCTCTAATTCTATAAGAGACCGGGCCAGTCTTTTCAACGATCACATAATATGGCCGCCAGCGCACATCTAACTTCCCTTTCTTTTGGTGATTCTTATAGTACACCAAATCACCAACCTCAAAAGTTGTATTTTTCGTCTTACCACGCGACTTATCTATCGCGGCTCTCCTCGCTTTTCTTATATTATTCCTAACTAAAGTGAAGCTACGATGCATTTCCTGTAGTGCAATTTGGTGATGCTCATCACCATAATATATGCGACGAGGCCTCAGTATATTGTCCAAGGGCAAAATAACATCCCTGTTGTAGAGCAAGTAATACGGTGAAAACTTAGTGGTCTCGCTCACATGAAACCGGATAGCCGCCAACATTTGGTTAATGTAAATATCCCACGACTGTTCGTTGTTGCCGATTTTTTTTGCTAGAACATCATGCATTGTTCTGTGAAACCTCTCAACCTTACCGTTGCTCTGGGGGTGATAAAAAGAAGTTGTCACATGGTGTATATTTAGGTCTTCTAATGTCTTTTTCATTACCCTGTTGACATTTTCTGGCCCATTATCAGTTAAAAGCTGAAGTGGTGTCCCAAATCTGGAGAAAATTTCGTCAACTAAGAGATGCACCACTGTTTCTGCCTTCTTGTTAGGAACCGCAAATGCCTCCGGCCAACCACTGTACATATCTATGAATGTAACTATGTATTGGTTACCTGAATGGGTCTTTGGGTAGGGTCCTGAGACATCTAAAGCAACCTTTGCGAAAGGAAAAGGAGGAAGTCACATTCCTGTATGGGGGGTTGCTGCTTCTTTAGGTTTCTTGTCTGACACGGGATACATTTACCTACGAAATCATTTATTTCTCTAAGTAAACAAGGCCAGAAATACTTTTGTTTTATTGAGTGGAATGTCTTATCCACCCCCATATGGCCACTGTCATCATGGTATTGAACTAGCACCATTTTTCTAAGGTGAGATGGTACATACAGCCTGATGAGGGGTTCATCATCAGGTTGAGACAAATAGTACACCACCTCATCCATTACTATATATCTCTTCTGTTCTGCTTTGGTAGCCCTACCATTTCGTAATCTAATCTTCAGGTCTAAGATGTTTTTGTCTGATTCTTGCTCCCTGATTATGTCTATTCCTTTCAATGTGGGCCGTTCGGGTGCCTCTGATGAATTTCCGACATTTTTATGGGCTGCTAATTCTTCCGGCTCCATTAGGTTGGAGTTTATAACACTAACCAAGTAATTTCTATCATCTATCTCTACTGGAGAAGCAATATGGTCTTCGTTCACATCAACAGCGCGTGATAAGAGATCCGCGCAAACATTATCCTTACCCTTAAGATACTGTATGCTGCAATTGTAGCCAGACATGCTCAGAGCCCAAGTCTGTATCTTCTTATTTTGTATGGGCGAGTTAAGTAAGTGCTCCAGGGGCCTATGATAAGTGTATATTGTGAATGTTGCGCCATGCAGGTAGTGATTCAGTTTTTGAAGAGCATAGTGTATGGCATAAGCCTCTTTCTCTATAGTTGACCACCTCGTTTGTGTGTCACTTAATTTATGGGACAATAAATAAATTGGTTTTTCTACATCCTTCCTATTTTCCTTATCGTACACCACCTGGGATAGGCATGCGCCAATCGATTGATCGGATGCGTCAGTATATAACCTATACGCCTTATTTGGGTTGGGATAGGCTAGTGTTACCATCTCCGCGAGCTTCGTTTTTAGTGTATCGAAAGCGGTTTGGCAAGCATCGTCCCATTGGAATCGTGCATATTTCCTTGTCAAATTGACCAGCGGTTCGGCTATATCAGAGAAATTTCTAACAAAGCGGCGATAGTATGAGGTCATCCCAATAAAAGCTCTTACTTGCCTAACAGTGGTTGGAGTAGAAACTGACTTTATAGCCTTGACTTTATTGAGGTCTGGTTGTATTCCCTCTTCACTTATCTTGAACCCCAGGTATTGGGTCTCTTTCTTAAAGAACTCACACTTAGCTGGCTTCAGTTTAAGGTTGTGCTTACGTAGACTACTCAAGACTGTGTCTATATGTCTTAAATGATCTTCCACCGTATTTGAAAATATCAGAATATCATCTAAATATGCCAGAGCAAAATCTTCCTGTCCCTGTAAAACAACTGACATTAATTCCTGGAAGATGCCGGGTGTGTTTGCAAGTCCAAATGGCATAACATTAAAATGAAACAGACCCTTGTGGTAGGTGAATGCACTTTTTTCTTTGTCATCATCATGAAGCTTAACTTGCCAGTACCCTGATTTTAAATCAAGCTTCGAAAAGTACCTTGCCGAACCAAGTGATGCCAGTATATCATCGATGACAGGAAGAGGTCGATCATATTTCTTTGTAATCTTATTAAGTGCTCTAAAGTCTACACAAAATCTCTTACCACCGTCTTTCTTCTCTACTAAAACTACTGGAAAACCCCACGGGCTATTGGATCTCTCAATTACACCTGCCTGCATCATTTCGTCGATTGCTGAATCCATTGTCTTTCTTTGTTTGAGGGGTGTGCGATATGGGCGTTTTCTTATGGGCTCATGCGTTCCAGTATCGATACGCATCTCCACAGTATCGGTTCTGCCCAGGTTCTTGTCGTCACTAACGAACATGTCCCTATTACTTTTTAGCAATTTGTTAATTTCAGGCTTGAATTCCTCCGGTACATGTACCTGTTCCAAATCTACATCAGGACTTTTATTATTTTGTTTATCGGGCATAGTAATTTCAGTAATATTACCTGCCCTTTCCAATTTAGCCAGCGGACACCCCCGTCTCAAAGTGATTGTCTGGTTAGTGTTATTCATTATCAGCAACTGAAACTTACGAGACTTTGGCATTTTTACAACTGCGTTGGCTACTGATATACCACATAAGTTGCTAAGATATCCACTACTCAGCTGTTCGATTTCATATTCTTTGCCACGTCCATTTCTCAGCCTGGTTAATCCCAGACAAGCATGCAGGTGTTGAGGTCTTAATGTTACTTTTTGAGCTAACCTAACAATAGAGGAAATATGAACATCCTCCTCTAATTCCACGTATTCTTCACCAATCTTCAATGCCCCCAAATCGAAATACATTCTCACCCCGTTCTGCATCAGCCAATCTCGGCCAAGTATAACGTTTCTATTGAGATTTTTCACGATTAAAAAATCATGGGGTATGGACTTACTTCCTATCTTGACCTGTAGACGACAAAGGCCTTCAACGTATAACGGGGATCCATTCGCAGTTCGAAGTTTAATGTCCCTCTTTTGCAGTTCAAGTCCCAGTCGCAATTTTTTAAATACCCTACAGCTTATAACCGATACCTCTGCTCCCGTATCTACCAATGCCCTATAAGGTCTACGTTCTATTCTAATAAAGATGGAATTTGGCGCGCCCATATTACCAACTATGTGCGTTGGTACCGTCTTGTTCCGTTCGTTGGGCGTCGCACGAACGGACCTCTGCCGTTTCCCGGGGCGCGTCTACAAAATTTCGCTATGTGGCCTTCTTTCCCACAATTCCAACACCTAACAACGCTCCCGTTCCTCTCCCGCTCACGAGTCCCAACTTTTCTATTGTTCTTATTCCTATTATTATCATTATTATTATTAGATTTAGCGGGGCTTATGGCTTCTATCGGTACCCGTCTCCGAGAGTGAAAAATTTCCATAGGCTCCTCTTCGTATTCAGAGTTTGCATCGAGTCGAATTTTCCATCTCAACTCAGATAACGCTTTCTGATAGGCAGCCTCTAGTGTTTGTGGCTCATCCTTCATAACTGCCATCTTTATTTCCCGATCCCTTAGACCTTTTATGAAAAATCCTAGAACTTGTTTTGTCACAACTTCATTCCTCCCGTCAACCCCAACATATGCGCCCTCCGCTAGGCGTACTACTCTCTGCATGTAGTCCTGCACCCCCTCCGTTCTACCCTGCTTAATGTTCACTAATTCGACTAACCGTGCGTCGGGGTCTAAAACCAATCCGTAGTATTCCTTTAAAGAAGTTTTTAACTCCTTCCATGTGAGTTGTGGGTTACTAGAGATTAGTCTATATACATAGTGTCCAACAGCTCCCCTTGTTGTGAGAAGAGCTGCCTGACACTTGTCTTCTTCTGCCACGCGCACAACTCTAAAATACCTCTCCATATCCTCCAACCAAGCACTACAACCACCATCTTCTTTGCATGCTAATGGCTGTATATTTTTTAAAAAAGATTCTCCCCTTAAAGTGTTCGACACCGAACAAGCCACATTTCTCAATTCCAGGGTCAGACCTTGAACAAAATCGGCAAAAGTATGCTGTTCCATTTTTTTTTTTTTTTTTTTTTTTTTTTTTAAATATAACTTATGAACAAGAGCAGAACACACACAAGATCGAATCAAAAGTCACCTACCTGTCGCCTATGGTCGTCCGGCTGCTTTCTATTTTCGTCTTCTTTTTTCTTTTTCTTCCTCTATCTAGTTGTTTTTAATTACGTCGAATTTCAATTGTCGCCGTGGTAACCAAGCTCGTATCTATCTGTTTTGTTGTTGTTGTTGTCTTAAAACAGCAAGTCACTGGGCACCAATTTGCGTATGTTATATATCGCCGTACGACGACAAAACAACAAACACGCATATATAAAAATATAAGGTTATATTTTTATTAATAACGACGAACCGTGGGGAACAGAGAACGGAAGGGTGAGAGGCACATAGAATGGGTTGGCGGGAGTGTATTCTTGCCGTGGTGTTTCTCTGCTTCCACTGGCCGTTCTCTGCTGGCGAATCCGTGTGTCGAGGTCTTTATATAGTCTTCTAGAACCGGGACTTTCCTTCCGGTTTTGCCTCGCCCACGCAACGCCCACGTAATTCTAAGAGACACCTGATCTGTTTGCCTCTGTAGCCATTTCCGCCGCTGTCGGAAATAAGGTCAAATGACATCCGCTCCGGCCTCGACAGGATGTATTTCACAAACACCTGTCTTGTCGCTTCGCCGCCCCCTTCACCGACAGGAAACACCATCGCTTGCATGACTTCCTCGGGTGGGGCCAGATTGTTATATTACACTTAATAGCCCTTCTTCATCACGCAGTGACGCCTTGCGTCTTAGTGGCTTTATTGCCTTGCTTGAGATGAAACGATAAAAAGTTATTGAGAGCGTTATCGACTGCTCTTTTCCATCTCTTTCTTTCTTTCTTTCTTTCTTTCTTTATATCCGTCTTTCTTTTTTTCTTTCTTTTTTCCATATCTCGGTCCTTCTTTCTTTCTTTCTTTCATATATCCATCCTTCTTTCTTTCCACATCTCCGTCTTTCTTTCTTTCTTTCTTTCTTTCTTTCTTTCTTTCATATACCCGTCCTTCTTTCTTTCTTTCTTTCTTATGGACACTTTTTTTTCTCTCTTAAAAAGTCTCTGATATATATATATATATTAGTCTTTATTCACGAGCGTAATACTCTAATATTTATCTGAGGTTAATGGCAGGGCGTAACGCACACGCTAATTAACTTATTAACTGTCAGCGGAACAAGCAGAATTGTAACATGATATTTTTCTTAGAGCTGTAGTTAACTCGATGGACAGGATGTTGCCTTATATCTGCGGTTATTTCTAAGCTGCTGCAGGAATTAAAAAACGCTTTAAACTTGTTCCTCAAACCAATTTTTAAAAAGCTTTCATCGCTTAAGCGTTTACGAATTGCTTCGACGTTCTTTTTAGTATTTTTCTTATCAGCACATTCTCTATGATCTTCTACCATTGCCTTTCTTATTTCATCATTTTTGTGGCTTTCTTTCTTCCATCGCCATTCTCTTTTACTTTCTTTCTTTCTTACTTTCTTTCTTTAATTCTTTCTCTCTACCTACGTAGCCATTTTCTTTTTTTCTTTCTTCCATTTTTTCTTTCCACCGACTTTTTCGTTTTCATTTGTTTTTGTTTTTTCAAATAACCGTCTTTCTTTCGGTCTTTCTTTCGTTCTGTTCACGTAGTCATTTTCTTTCTTTCCATATATCCGTCTTTCTTTCTTTCTTTCTTTCTTTCTTTCTTTCGTTTTTCCTTTCTTTTTTCAATATATCCCGTTTAATTCTTTCTTTTTTTAATATCCGTCTTTCTACCCACATATCCATTTTCTTTCTTTCTTTTCATATATTCGTGTTTCTTTTTTCTTTCTTTCTCTCTTTCCATATATCCGTCCTTCTTTTTTCTTTCTTTCTTCCTTTCTTTCTTTCTTCCTTCATTTCTTTCTTTCTTTCTTTCTTTCTTTCTGTGTATACGTCCTTCTTTCTTCCTTTTTTCTTTCTTTCTTTCTTTCTTTCTTTTCATATATTCATCTTATTTTCTTTCTTTCCATATATCCGTCCTTCTTCCTTTCTTTCTTTTTTCTTTTCATATATCCGTCTTTCTTTCTTTCTTTCTTTCTTTCTTTCTTTCCATATATCCGTCTTTCTTTCCTTCTACTCAGGTATCGGCTTTTGCTTCTTTCTTTCTTTCTTTCTTTCTTTCTTTCTTTCTTTGTATACGTCCTTCTTTCTTCCTTTTTTTCTTTCTTCCTTTTTTCTTTCTTTCTTTCTTTCTTTCTTTCTTTCTTTCTTTCTTTTCATATATTCATCTTATTTTCTTTCTTTCCATATATCCGTTTTCTTCCTTTCTTTCTTTTTTCTTTTCATATATCCGTCTTTCTTTCTTTCTTTCCATATATCCGTCTTTCTTTCCTTCTACTCAGGTATCTGCTTTTGCTTCTTTCTTTCTTTCTTTCTTTCTTTCTTTTCATATATTCATCTTATTTTCTTTCTTTTCATATATCCGTCCTTCTTCCTTTCTTTCTTTTTTTTTTCATATAACCGTTTTTCTTTCTTTCTTTCTTTCTTTCTTTCTTTCCATATATCCGTCTTTCTTTGCTTCTACTCAGGTATCTGCTTTCTTTCTTTCTTTCTTTCTTTCTTTCTTTCTATATATCCTTCATTTTTTTCTTTCTGTCTTTCAACACGTGTTTTCATTTTCTTCCTTTTTGTTTTTTTAATTTCCATATATCCTTTTTTCTTTCTTTTTTTTCTTTCTACTCACATAACCTTTTCTTTCTTTTTGTTTGTTTTTTCCTACGCACATATCATTTTCTTTCTTTCTTTCTTTCTTTCTTTCTTTCTTTAGTTTGTGAAAATTCCTTGTAGCCCTAAGCAAACATCCTGCCAAGTTGTCTTCAATCGAGTACACTTAAAAATTAGCTAAAGTGATTTTGCCAGGAGGACAGAAAGAGATACCGCGCAGGCGCAGCTCAACGTATAGGGGACGCAACAATCAAGATGGCGCTAATTCACTCTGAAAGGAAGCTTATTTTATGGAAGCGGTAAATAACCTTAAAGTGTAACGGCAAATTAAACGCCCTCCTCTAACCTGCTGTTCTTTCACCATGTAACGTCGATTCGTGTCTCCCATCAAACAGGTTGTAATTGTGGAAGACATAACAGCATCAATATTTAGTGCACCAACAATTTAATCACCTGATTGGATCGATCATTTAGTCCTTAGCTATTCTATACCCTTTTTTTTTTTTTTTTTTTTTTTTGACTATTGATAAAATTTGAGAAGATCGATGTTTCTCGTACATCATTTACTAAAAGGGACCGCATTAATGGATCTATGAAAATCTAAAATTCTTGGCCTACCTACCTACCGACCTATCTTATGGTGGCTGATGAAAAATTGAACGTAATTCACTACAGATATCAAGTAACCCGGATGCACTAGGGATTGACTTCGGTCATCAAGTGGAAGAGCGTCTGACCACACGACGTTTTGCAAATTTGTTTTTGCAATGATATCGGTAATAGAAACAACACAAGTAGACAATAGGGCTGGTCTCTCACAATTCAAAGACAGGAATTTACAGTCTATATCTCAGTCTATGGGAGCCGTATTCCAACTGACTAACCGAGAGTAACTGACGAAATGATGGAGTGAATAAATCTATCTATCTATCTATCTATCTATCTATCTATCTATCTATCTATCTCAGTCTGTTCATCTGTCTCTGTCTATCTATCTATCTATCTATCTATCTCAGTCTGTTCATCTGTCTGTCTCTATCTATCTATCTATCTATCTATCTATCTATCTATCTATCTATCTATCTGGTTATGTCGGTGTATGATCTTATCATCGATGTCTGTTTATATGAATTGATCTGTCTATCAGTCAGTCAGTTAAGTGCCATACGTGAAACACGCTTGGGCGATCATGTCTCGAAAGAGACATGACTGACCGGGCAGAAGATTATCCTGCAGTAGGTTGCCATTGCTTTCTGCGGTAGACTGGTTGCCAGCCAAGGCTATAGAACCCAATCTGTCCTGTTATTTAACCCATAACTGGAAAGAAGAGACGGATTAATACCTTTCCCAAGGGTATTTGCGCGTAAGTGGATGCAATGAATTCAACTGGAATTCGAACTCGGCTCCCCGATTTATCGTTATCGATCTCTGCGAGGCATACTATTGTGGGGACCTACCTACAAATGGACTCTTCCATACCTTTATAATATGGCTATCAACTCTGAGTGAGAAGAGTCACTGAGTAGTAAACTTGTCTCTGCTACTATTGACACTGTCAGCTCTCTGCCATCGGGTGGAGAGCGCTCTTTGCCCGAAGGCAGAGAGCACTAACACAGTCGTGGTTACGCCGAAGGGTAGAATCACGACTGGGGAAAGATAGACAAATATTTGTGGCCGGGTTATATGGCCCGGAAGACCCACATTAAAAAGACCTTGTGTCACATTTTGCCTTAAGTGGGGAGGTGACTAAATACTGTCACTGAGTAGTAGCCACAGAGTGAGTGAATGAGTGAGTCAGGACGCCTGCGAGAGAAAGTACTCTCCAGTCCACGTTTATCTTTGTACTACGTTTTCCGAGAATATACTATTCAAACTTATATCCGAGCCCGTGTTATTTTTCTATGGTCCTTCGGTCATAACATTGGTGACGAAGAATATTCGAACCACGAAGAGAAACCTCTCCCTAAAAAATTCCACGAAATTGTGTTGTGGTGTTCTCCCGCTGTTTGTCCTCCTTCTTTGTTCTCTTGACATATCTGATGCGCCAATGTGGTCATATGTCAACAGATCCCTTCGGATCAATTGTTGGCATTGAAGGCGATGTTAAGCGGTGTTTTTCCAGGTGTACACAGGGTTGATATTATTCAATATGATCAGTGGTGGACTGGCTAGGGCGTCAGCTTCCCCGATGGCAAGTGAGTCCCTGGCGGAGTGGGTCCCTTATATTAAATGAAAATGCAATAAACAAACAAACACAGATAACTGTTTTAGTAATAAATCGGAATAAGAACTTTATAAAGACATCTGCACACCATCAGTTAAGTCCAATGTGAGGGGACATTCTTAAAGCAAAAGATCATGAAGCAAAGAAATTTGATTTCTTAGATGAATTTGGAATCATACATTTTCCTGTCTCTCGGTACTCTGGTTAGCTTCTGAAATGCGTCCTTGGTTAGTCATTAGCTATTCTTTACACTTTTTTTTTTTACTATTGATAAAATTTGAGAAGATCGAAGGTCTTGTTGGATGATTTTTTTTTATCTTTTCCCCTAAGCAAGACCGGATCTCCACTAGTGAGCTGGGGGTTACGGTGAGAGAAAAAAACTTAATACAGTGGGTACTGAGGAAAGATAAATGTTGAGTAGAAGTAGCGGAGTCAACGGGGTGTTTGCTTGTCGGATTGCATGTAGGACCCTGATGGAATTAGCCTTTTACACTCCACCCACACCTATTGAACAGGTGAAGAGGCTCATCCCTTGTTTCCTGTTTAGGATGCGGTTTCCGGTTTTCTCTTTTCTAATCTTCTCACTTTGTTTTTGTTTTTTTCTTTCAATTGGAGTAGATAGACTGGAGTATCGCCCGGTTCACACTCCAGCCACACCTATTGAACAGGTGAAGAGGCTCATCCCTTGTTTCCTGTTTAGGATGCGGTTTCCGGTTTTCTCTTTTCTAATCTTCTCACTCTTATGTCGCCCCCTGCACATCAGTGGCGTTACCGCCTTGCTTGGGGTGATATGATTTTTAAAAAAATATAAAATAAAAATGCAATGAATGGACAAACACAAGCAAGTGTTTTAGTTATAAAAAAGGAAAGATACATTTATAAAGTCATCTACACACTATCAGCGACTCAAGTTCAATGTGAGAGGTCATTTTCAGAGGTCATTGTCAGAGTTAAAAATCATGAGAAATTCGGTGGATGAGGAACGTTTGGGATCCACTGAGCGTGGTAACTTAAAAAGTCAGCCTTTTTCAATCAGGAAAAGTCTTCAAAGTCAATATAAAGGTTTTCCTGTACCTTCCCTTACATGATCAAAGAAAAGAGAAAATAAATAGAATAAGCCTTTGCTACAGCCAAAAAGTGCCGACTTAATTCTTAACTGGAAGGAGTTAATTTTTTTAAATGTAACCAGCACGATATGTAAGAAAATAAAAATAAAAATATGAAGTAAAAAATGAAAAATATATTTCCAAAATTAAACAAGCAAAAAAAAAAAAAAATTATAAAACAAATTTACCAGCCACCCAAAACCGAGAATAATGAAATACTGCATGGAGTACTGCTGCCATATATGGCCAGGCGCCCCTGCTGTTCATCTCAGTGTTCTCGACAGGCTCCAAAGGAGAATCAGTAATGTGATAGGTACCGACTTGGCAACTCGACTACAGCCACTTCCCCACCGACTAGATGTGGCCTCCCTTTGTCTGTTCTATAAATACTTTCATGGCTTCTGCTCCAACGAACTTAAGTCACTGTAACAGGTGTTTACTCGTGCAACCAGATTAACCAAATGCAGACGACAATTCTACTCCTGCAGCTTCTTCTCTCGCACTTCCCGCCTGTGGAACTCGCTTCCATATTCTTGCTTTCCTGGCGGCTACAACCTCCAGGAATTTAAATGCAATGTCAATACTCATCTAGTAACCACTTGACTCTAGTTCTTTCCTCACCCCGTATATCCTTTCCTTTCTCTCCACCTTTGCAACTGTCATCAAACCTGTATTCTCATCCTTCTCTTGCTTCTTTCTAACTGGTTCGTCTTCCTCTTCACTCTCTTCTACTTAATCTTTTTACTCTTATGTAGCCCCCTGCACATCAGTGGCATTACCGCCTTGCTCGGGGTGATACGATTAAAAAAAACAAAAAAGAAACTTCTAAGTCATCATGGTGAATCCATTTTACCTCCTTTCAGTTACGAATGTGAAAATTGGGCAGTAAACTATTCGATAAATATCAACCAATTAAACTTATAAAGAATAAAATATTCTATTATAAAGTTCTGTATTTACATTTGG
>JBBBDQ010000558.1:1850000-1885000 GCA_037127315.1 Ascarosepion bandense
AAGGGATGAGCCTCTTCACCTGTTCAATAGACGTGGGTGGTTGTAATAAAGTGTTCGGTTAGAAATTCCTGGAGAAGGCCGGAGCGTTTATTGGTTCCACTGACTTGGCCCAAAGAGTTTTGACTTCAATACCAAGCTATATATATTATATTCTTTTGTCTCATTGCGAGGAGTTATTTCATTTTCAGGTAGTAGGTAACCGTAAGTTCTATGCTTACAGTTTCTTCTATCGCACTTTTCGGTTGTGGAACTCCCCTGCAGCTTCTCGTTTTCTAAATGCAATGTCGGTGGTTATCTATTTTCTTCTTGATTCAGTCAGTCAGTTAAGTGCCATACGTGATACACGCTTGTATGCTACAAAAATCGAGACATGACTGACCGGGCAGAAGATTATCCCGCATTTGTTTGCCATTGCTTACTGCGGTAGACTGGTTGCCGACCAAGGCTATAGAACCCAATGTGTTCTGTTATTTAACCCATAACTGGGAGGAATAGACGGATTAATACCTTTCCCAAGGGTATTTGCGCGTAAGTGAATGCAATGAGTTCAGCTGGAATTCGAACTCGGCTCCCCGATTTCTCGTTCCAAGCCGATATCCACTGCACCACAACACACATTCTCGCTCCTTAATAACGCCTTATTCTCTTACACTCAGTGTGCTCTTGTATTTCAGTGGCTTTACTGCCTTGCTTGGGGTGATATGATTAAAAAACAAAAAACATATTTTAAGTTCAAATCTTCTGGCAAACATTTCTCACCAGACTTGGCTCTGTGATAACAGAAAGTTGCCGCATCCATAAATGCAATCAAACCGCCGGAAACTTATTTGCCAGATTGCAGCCCTTCTTACGAAGTGAACCAATCGACTTGTAAAAGAAAAAAATAAACCCCAAAATTAACAACCCACTCCCCGAATACCTTTTTACTCTCTCTATTCGATGGCTGAACTATCAGGTAGACTAAACTAACTAGTCTTTCTGGCAACCAGGTCAAAAAAAGTAAAACTGATTTCGAATAAAGCAAAAGGAAACCACTTATCCATGAGTTCATGAAAATTCATTAATAAAGGAATATATGTGGAGCCACAAGATCGCCTACATTCCAAAGAGACATGGATTTTAAAACTGAATACGCCTACATTCCAAAGAAACATGGTGTTAAATCTGTATACGCCTACGTTCCAAAGAGACATGGTGTTAAATCTGAATACGCCTACATTCCAAAGAGACATGGATATTAAATCTGTATACGCTTACGTACCAAAGACACATGGATTTTAAATCTGAATACGCCTACGTTCCAAAGAGACATGGTGTTAAATCTGTATACGCCTACGTTCCAAAGAGACATTGTGTTAAATCTGAATACGCCTACATTCCAAAGAGACATGGATTTTAAATCCGTATACGCCTACGTACCAAGAGACATGGATTTTCCATCCCCAGATACGCCTACGTACCAAAAGAGACATGGTGTTAAATCTGTATACGCCTACGTTCCAAAGACATGGTGTTAAATCTGTATACGCCTACGTTTCCAAAGACACAACATGGATTTTAAATCTGAATACGCCTACATTCCAAAGAGACATGATTTTAATCATATACGCCTACGTACCAAAGAGACATGGATTTTCAAATGAATACGCCTACGTTCCAAAGACACATGGTGTTAAATCTGTATACGCCTACGTTCCAAAAGACATGGTGTTAAATCTGAATACGCCTACATACAAAGAGACATGGATTTGCAAATCTGTATACGCCTACGTACCAAAGAGACATGGATTTTAAATCTGAATACGCCTACGTTCCAAAGAGACATGGGTATTTAAATCATATGCATACATTCCGAAGACGGTGTTAAATCTGAATACGCCTACATTCCAAAGAACATGGATTTTAAATCTGTATACGCCTACGTACCAAAGAGACATGGATTTTAAATCTGAATACACCGCCTACGTTCCAAAGAGACATGGTGTTACCAAATCTGTATACGCCTACGTTCCAAAGAGACATGGTGTTAAATCTGAATACGCCTACATTCCAAAGACATGGATTTTAAATCTGTATACGCCTACGATACCAAAGAGACATGGATTTTAAATCTGAATACGCCTACGTTCCAAAGAGACATGGTGTTAAATCTGTATACGCCTACGTTCAAAGACATGGTATTAAATCTGTATACATACGTTCCAAAAGAGACATGTGGATTTTAAATCTGAATACGCCTACATTCCAAAGAGACATGGATTTTAAATCTGTATACGCCTACGTACCAAAGAGACATGGATTTTAAATCTGAATACGCCTACGTTCCAAAGAGACATGGTGTTAAATCTGTATACGCCTACGTTCGAAGACATGGATTTTAAATCTGTATACGCCTACGTTTTTCAAAGACATGGATTTTAAATCTGTATACGCCTACGTTCCAAAGAGACATGGTGTTAAATCTGTATACGCCTGCATTCCAAAGACATGGATTTTAAATCTGTATACGCCTACGTTCCAAAGAGACATGGTGTTAAATCTGTATACGCCTACGTTCCAAAGAGACATGGATTTTAAATCTGAATACGCCTACATTCCAAAGAACATGGACTACAATCTGAATACGCCTACGTTCCAAAGAGACATGGTGTTAAATCATATGCCTACGTTCCAAAGACATAGTGTTAATCTGTATACGCCTACGTTCCAAAGAGACATGGGTGTTAAATCTGTATACGCCTTTCGTTCCAAAGACATGGTGTTAAATCTGTATACGCCTACGTTCCAAGAGACATGGATTTTTAAATCTGAATACGCCTGCATTCCAAAGAGACGTGGATTTTAAATCTGAATACGCCTACGTTCCAAAGAGACATGGTGTTAAATCTGTATACGCCTACATTCCCAAGGAACATGATTTTAAATCTGAATACGCCTACGTTCCAAAGAGACATGGTGTGCAAATCTGTATACACTTATACGTTCCCGAAGACATGGATTTTAAGTCTGTATGCACTTACTACGTACCAAGGGAACATGGATTTTAAATCTGTATACGCCTACGTTCCAAAAGAGACATAGATTTTAAATCTGAATACGCCTACGTTCCAAAGAGACATGGTGTTAAATCTGTATACGCCTACGTACCAAAGAGACATGGTTAAATCTGAATACGCCTACGTTCCAAAGAGACATGGTGTTAAATCTGTATACGCCTACGTTCCAAAAGACATGGATTTTAAATCTGTACGCCTACGTTCCAAAGACATGGATTTTAAATCTGTATACTTACTACGTACCAAAGAGACATGGATTTTAAATCTGAATACGCCTACGTTCCAAAGAGACATGGTGTTAAATCTGTATACGCCTACGTTCCAAAGAGACATGGATTTTAAATCTGAATACGCCTACATTCCAAAGAGACATGGATTTTAAATCTGAATACGCCTACGTTCCAAAGAGACATGGTGTTAAATCTGCAACGCCGCCTACGTTCCAAAGAGACATGGATTTTAAATCTGTGTACGCCTACGTTCCAAAGAGACATGGTGTTAAATCTGTATACGCCTACGTTCCAAAGAGACATGGATTTTAAATCTGAATACGCCCACATTCCAAAGAGACATGGATTTTAAATCTGTATACGCCTACGTACCAAAGAGACATGGATTTTAAATCTGTATACGCCTACGTTCCAAAGAGACATGGTGTTAAATCTGTATACGCCTACGTTCCAAAGAGACATGGATTTTAAATCTATATACGCCTACGTTCCAAAGAGACATGGTGTTAAATCTGTATACGCCTACGTTCCAAAGAGACATGGATTTTAAATCTGAATACGCCTACATTCCAAAGAGACATGGATTTTAAATCTGAATACGCCTACGTTCCAAAGAGACATGGTGTTAAATCTGTATACGCCTACGTTCCAAAGAGACATGGTGTTAAATCTGTATACGCCTACGTTCCAAAGAGACATGGATTTTAAATCCGAATACACCTACATTCCAAAGAGACATGGATTTTAAATCTGAATACGCCTACGTTCCAAAGAGACATGGTGTTAAATCTGTATACGCCTACGTTCCAAAGAGACATGGATTTTAAATCTGAATACGCCTACGTTCCAAAGAGACATGGTGTTAAATCTGTATACGCCTACGTTCCAAAGAGACATGGATTTTAAATCTGTATACGCCTACATTCCAAAGAGACATGGATTTTAAATCTGTATACGCCTACGTTCCAAAGAGACATGGATTTTAAATCTGAATACGCCTACGTTCCAAAGAGACATGGTGTTAAATCTGTATACGCCTACGTACCAAAGAGACATGGATTTTAAATCTGAATACGCCTACGTTCCAAACAGACATGGTGTTAAATCTGTATACGCCTACGTTCCAAAGAGACATGGATTTTAAATCTGAATACGCCTACGTTCCAAAGAGACATGGTGTTAAATCTGTATACGCCTACGTTCCAAAGAGACATGGATTTTAAATCTGTATACGCCTACGTTCCAAAGAGACATGGATTTTAAATCTGTATACGCCTACGTACCAAAGAGACATGGATTTTAAATCTGAATACGCCTACGTTCCAAAGAGACATGGTGTTAAATCTGTATACGCCTATGTTCCAAAGAGACATAGATTTTAAATCTGAATACGCCTACATTCCAAAGAGACATGGATTTTAAATCTGAATACGCCTACGTTCCAAAGAGACATGGTGTTAAATCTGTATACGCCTACGTTCCAAAGAGACATGGATTTTAAATCTGTATACGCCTACGTTTCAAAGAGACATGGATTTTAAATCTGTATACGCCTACGTTCCAAAGAGACATGGTGTTAAATCTGTATACGCCTACGTTCCAAAGAGACATGGATTTTAAATCTGTATACGCCTACGTTCCAAAGAGACATGGTGTTAAATCTGTATACGCCTACGTTCCAAAGAGACATGGATTTTAAATCTGAATACGCCTACATTCCAAAGAGACATGGATTTTAAATCTGAATACGCCTACGTTCCAAAGAGACATGGTGTTAAATCTGTATACGCCTACGTTCCAAAGAGACATGGTGTTAAATCTGTATACGCCTACGTTCCAAAGAGACATGGTGTTAAATCTGTATACGCCTACGTTCCAAAGAGACATGGTGTTAAATCTGTATACGCCTACGTTCCAAAGAGACATGGATTTTAAATCTGAATACGCCTACATTCCAAAGAGACATGGATTTTAAATCTGAATACGCCTACGTTCCAAAGAGACATGGTGTTAAATCTGTATACGCCTACGTTCCAAAGAGACATGGATTTTAAATCTGAATACGCCTACGTTCCAAAGAGACATGGTGTTAAATCTGTATACGCCTACGTTCCAAAGAGACATGGATTTTAAATCTGTATACGCCTACGTACCAAAGAGACATGGATTTTAAATCTGTATACGCCTACGTTCCAAAGAGACATGGATTTTAAATGTGAATACGCCTACGTTCCAAAGAGACATGGTGTTAAATCTGTATACGCCTACGTACCAAAGAGACATGGATTTTAAATCTGAATACGCCTACGTTCCAAAGAGACATGGTGTTAAATCTGTATACGCCTACGTTCCAAAGAGACATGGATTTTAAATCTGTATACGCCTACGTTCCAAAGAGACATGGATTTTAAATCTGTATACGCCTACGTACCAAAGAGACATGGATTTTAAATCTGAATACGCCTACGTTCCAAAGAGACATGGTGTTAAATCTGTATACGCCTATGTTCCAAAGAGACATAGATTTTAAATCTGAATACGCCTACATTCCAAAGAGACATGGATTTTAAATCTGAATACGCCTACGTTCCAAAGAGACATGGTGTTAAATCTGTATACGCCTACGTTCCAAAGAGACATGGATTTTAAATCTGTATACGCCTACGTTTCAAAGAGACATGGATTTTAAATCTGTATACGCCTACGTTCCAAAAAGACATGGTGTTAAATCTGTATACGCCTACGTTCCAAAGAGACATGGATTTTAAATCTGTATACGCCTACGTTCCAAAGAGACATGGTTTTAAATCTGTATACGCCTACGTTCCAAAGAGACATGGATTTTAAATCTGAATACGCCTACATTCCAAAGAGACATGGATTTTAAATCTGAATACGCCTACGTTCCAAAGAGACATGGTGTTAAATCTGTATACGCCTACGTTCCAAAGAGACATGGTGTTAAATCTGTATACGCCTACGTTCCAAAGAGACATGGTGTTAAATCTGTATACGCCTACGTTCCAAAGAGACATGGTGTTAAATCTGTATACGCCTACGTTCCAAAGAGACATGGATTTTAAATCTGAATACGCCTACATTCCAAA
Source organism: Ascarosepion bandense (assembly GCA_037127315.1). Lineage (NCBI taxonomy): Eukaryota > Metazoa > Mollusca > Cephalopoda > Sepiida > Sepiidae > Ascarosepion > Ascarosepion bandense. The sequence continues at coordinate 1,856,394 of JBBBDQ010000558.1, forward strand.
GAGACATGGATTTTAAATCTGAATACGCCTACGTTCCAAAGAGACATGGTGTTAAATCTGTATACGCCTACGTTCCAAAGAGACATGGATTTTAAATCTGAATACGCCTACGTTCCAAAGAGACATGGTGTTAAATCTGTATACGCCTACGTTCCAAAGAGACATGGATTTTAAGTCTGTATACGCCTACGTACCAAAGAGACATGGATTTTAAATCTGTATACGCCTACGTTCCAAAGAGACATGGATTTTAAATCTGAATACGCCTACGTTCCAAAGAGACATGGTGTTAAATCTGTATACGCCTACGTACCAAAGAGACATGGATTTTAAATCTGAATACGCCTACGTTCCAAAGAGACATGGTGTTAAATCTGTATACGCCTACGTTCCAAAGAGACATGGATTTTAAATCTGTATACGCCTACGTTCCAAAGAGACATGGATTTTAAATCTGTATACGCCTACGTACCAAAGAGACATGGATTTTAAATCTGAATACGCCTACGTTCCAAAGAGACATGGTGTTAAATCTGTATACGCCTACGTTCCAAAGAGACATGGATTTTAAATCTGAATACGCCTACATTCCAAAGAGACATGGATTTTAAATCTGAATACGCCTACGTTCCAAAGAGACATGGTGTTAAATCTGTATACGCCTACGTTCCAAAGAGACATGGATTTTAAATCTGTGTACGCCTACGTTCCAAAGAGACATGGTGTTAAATCTGTATACGCCTACGTTCCAAAGAGACATGGATTTTAAATCTGAATACGCCCACATTCCAAAGAGACATGGATTTTAAATCTGTATACGCCTACGTACCAAAGAGACATGGATTTTAAATCTGAATACGCCTACGTTCCAAAGAGACATGGTGTTAAATCTGTATACGCCTACGTTCCAAAGAGACATGGATTTTAAATCTGTATACGCCTACGTTCCAAAGAGACATGGATTTTAAATCTGTATACGCCTACGTTCCAAAGAGACATGGTGTTAAATCTGTATACGCCTACGTTCCAAAGAGACATGGATTTTAAATCTATATACGCCTACGTTCCAAAGAGACATGGTGTTAAATCTGTATACGCCTACGTTCCAAAGAGACATGGATTTTAAATCTGAATACGCCTACATTCCAAAGAGACATGGATTTTAAATCTGAATACGCCTACGTTCCAAAGAGACATGGTGTTAAATCTGTATACGCCTACGTTCCAAAGAGACATGGTGTTAAATCTGTATACGCCTACGTTCCAAAGAGACATGGATTTTAAATCCGAATACACCTACATTCCAAAGAGACATGGATTTTAAATCTGAATACGCCTACGTTCCAAAGAGACATGGTGTTAAATCTGTATACGCCTACGTTCCAAAGAGACATGGATTTTAAATCTGAATACGCCTACGTTCCAAAGAGACATGGTGTTAAATCTGTATACGCCTACGTTCCAAAGAGACATGGATTTTAAATCTGTATACGCCTACGTTTCAAAGAGACATGGATTTTAAATCTGTATACGCCTACGTTCCAAAGAGACATGGTGTTAAATCTGTATACGCCTACGTTCCAAAGAGACATGGATTTTAAATCTGTATACGCCTACGTTCCAAAGAGACATGGTGTTAAATCTGTATACGCCTACGTTCCAAAGAGACATGGATTTTAAATCTGTATACGCCTACGTTCCAAAGAGACATGGATTTTAAATCTGTATACGCCTACGTACCAAAGAGACATGGATTTTAAATCTGAATACGCCTACGTTCCAAAGAGACATGGTGTTAAATCTGTATACGCCTATGTTCCAAAGAGACATAGATTTTAAATCTGAATACGCCTACATTCCAAAGAGACATGGATTTTAAATCTGAATACGCCTACGTTCCAAAGAGACATGGTGTTAAATCTGTATACGCCTACGTTCCAAAGAGACATGGATTTTAAATCTGAATACGACTACGTTCCAAAGAGACATGGTGTTAAATCTGTATACGCCTACGTTCCAAAGAGACATGGAATTTAAATCTGTATACGCCTACATTCCAAAGAGACATGGATTTTAAATCTGAATACGCCTACGTTCCAAAGAGACATGGTGTTAAATCTGTATACGCCTACCTTCCAAAGAGACATGGATTTTAAATCTGAATACGCCTACGTTCCAAAGAGACATGGTGTTAAATCTGTATACGCCTACGTTCCAAAGAGACATGGATTTTAAATCTGAATACGCCTACGTACCAAAGAGACATGGATTTTAAATCTGAATACGCCTACGTTCCAAAGGGACATGGTGTTAAATCTGTATACGCCTACGTTCCAAAGAGACATGGATTTTAAATCTGAATACGCCTACGTTCAATAGAGACATGGTGTTAAATCTGAATACGCCTACGTACCAAAGAGACATGGATTTTAAATCTGAATACGCCTACGTTCCAAAGAGACATGGTGTTAAATCTGTATATGCCTACGTTCCAAAGAAATATGGATTTTAAATCTGTATACGCCCACATTCCAAAGAGACATGGATTTTAAATCTGAATACGCCTACGTTCCAAAGAGACATGGTGTTAAATCTGTATATGCCTACGTTCCAAAGAGACATGGATTTTAAATCTGTATACGCCTACGTACCAAAGAGACATGGATTTTAAATCTGTATACGCCTACGTTCCAAAGAGTCATGGATTTTAAATCTGAATACGCCTACGTTCCAAAGAGTCATGGATTTTAAATCTGAATACGCCTACGTTCCAAAGAGACATGGTGTTAAATCTGTATACGCCTACGTTCCAAAGAGACATGGATTTTAAATCTGTATACGCCTACGTTACAAAGAGACATGGATTTTAAATCTGAATACGCCTACGTTCCAAAGAGACATGGTGTTAAATCTGTATACGCCTACGTTCCAAAGAAATATGGATTTTAAATCTGTATACGCCTACATTCCAAGGAGACATGGATTTTAAATCTGAATACGCCTACGTATCAAAGAGACATGGTGTTAAATCTGTATACGCCTACGTTCCAAAGAGACATGGATTTTAAATCTGTATACGCCTACGTACCAAAGAGACATGGATTTTAAATCTGTATACGCCTACGTTCCAAAGAGACATGGATTTTAAATCTGAATACGCCTACGTTCCAAAGAGACATGGTGTTAAATCTGTATACGCCTACGTTCCAAAGAATCATGGATTTTAAATCTGTATACGCCTACGTTCCAAAGAGGCATGGATTTTAAATCTGTATACGCCTACGTACCAAAGAGACATGGATTTTAAATCTGAATACGCCTACGTTCCAAAGAGACATGGTGTTAAATCTGTATACGCCTATGTTCCAAAGAGACAAGGATTTTAAATCTGTATACGCCTACGTACCAAAGAGACATGGATTTTAAATCTGAATACGCCTACGTACCAAAGAGACATGGTGTTAAATCTGTATACGCCTACGTACCAAAGAGTCATGGATTTTAAATCTGAATACGCCTACGTTCCAAAGAGTCATGGATTTTAAATCTGAATACGCCTACGTTCCAAAGAGACATGGTGTTAAATCTGTATACGCCTACGTTCCAAAGAGACATGGATTTTAAATCTGTATACGCCTACGTTACAAAGAGACATGGATTTTAAATCTGAATACGCCTACGTTCCAAAGAGACATGGTGTTAAATCTGTATACGCCTACGTTCCAAAGAAATATGGATTTTAAATCTGTATACGCCTACATTCCAAAGAGACATGGATTTTAAATCTGAATACGCCTACGTATCAAAGAGACATGGTGTTAAATCTGTATACGCCTACGTTCCAAAGAGACATGGATTTTAAATCTGTATACGCCTACGTACCAAAGAGACATGGATTTTAAATCTGTATACGCCTACGTTCCAAAGAGACATGGATTTTAAATCTGAATACGCCTACGTTCCAAAGAGACATGGTGTTAAATCTGTATACGCCTACGTTCCAAAGAATCATGGATTTTAAATCTGTATACGCCTACGTTCCAAAGAGGCATGGATTTTAAATCTGTATACGCCTACGTACCAAAGAGACATGGATTTTAAATCTGAATACGCCTACGTTCCAAAGAGACATGGTGTTAAATCTGTATACGCCTATGTTCCAAAGAGACAAGGATTTTAAATCTGTATACGCCTACGTACCAAAGAGACATGGATTTTAAATCTGAATACGCCTACGTACCAAAGAGACATGGTGTTAAATCTGTATACGCCTACGTTCCAAAGAGACATGGATTTTAAATCTGAATACGCCTACGTTCCAAAGAGACATGGATTTTAAATCTGTATACGCCTACGTTCCAAAGAGACATGGATTTTAAATCTGAATACGCCTACGTTCCAAAGAATCATGGATTTTAAATCTGAATACGCCTACGTTCCAAAGAGACATGGTGTTAAATATGTATCCGCCTACGTTCCAAAGAGACATGGATTTTAAATCTGAATACGCCTACGTACCAAAGAGACATGGTGTTAAATCTGTATACGCCTACGTTCCAAAGAATCATGGATTTTAAATCTGTATACGCCTACATACCAAAGAATCATGGATTTTAAATCTGAATACGCCTACGTTCCAAAGAGACATGGATTTTAAATCTGTATACGCCTACGTACCAAAGAGATATGGAATTTAAATCTGAATACGCCTACGTTCCAAAGAATCATGGATTTTAAATCTGAATACGCCTACGTTCCAAAGAGACATGGTGTTAAATATGTATACGCCTACGTTCCAAAGAGACATGGATTTTAAATCTGAATACGCCTACGTACCAAAGAGACATGGTGTTAAATCTGTATACGCCTACGTTCCAAAGAGACATGGATTTTAAATCTGTATACGCCTACGTACCAAAGAGACATGGATTTTAAATCTGTATACGCCTACGTTCCAAAGAGACATGGATTTTAAATCTGAATACGCCTACGTTCCAAAGAGACATGGTGTTAAATCTGTATACGCCTACGTTCCAAAGAGTCATGGATTTTAAATCTGAATACGCCTACGTTCCAAAGAGTCATGGATTTTAAATCTGAATACGCCTACGTTCCAAAGAGACATGGTGTTAAATCTGTATACGCCTACGTTCCAAAGAGACATGGATTTTTAATCTGAATACGCCTACGTACCAAAGAGACATGGTGTTAAATCTGTATACGCCTACGTTCCAAAGAGACATGGATTTTAAATCTGTATACGCCTACGTTCCAAAGAGACATGGATTTTAAATCTGTATACGCCTACGTTCCAAAGAGACATGGATTTTAAATCTGAATACGCCTACGTACCAAAGAGACATGGATTTTAAATCTGAATACGCCTACATTCCAAAGAGGCATGGATTTTAAATCTGTATACGCCTACGTTCCAAAGGGACATGGATTTTAAATCTGTATACGCCTACGTACCAAAGAGACATGGATTTTAAATCTGAATACGCCTACGTTCCAAAGAGACATGGATTTTAAATCTGTATACGCCTACGTTCCAAGGAGACATGGATTTTAAATCTGAATACGCCTACGTACCAAAGAGACATGGTGTTAAATCTGTATACGCCTACGTTCCAAAGAGACATGGATTTTAAATCTGAATACGCCTACGTTCCAAAGAGACATGGATTTTAAATCTGTATACGCCTACGTTCCAAAGAGACATGGATTTTAAATCTGAATACGCCTACGTTCCAAAGAATCATGGATTTTAAATCTGAATACGCCTACGTTCCAAAGAGACATGGTGTTAAATATGTATCCGCCTACGTTCCAAAGAGACATGGATTTTAAATCTGAATACGCCTACGTACCAAAGAGACATGGTGTTAAATCTGTATACGCCTACGTTCCAAAGAATCATGGATTTTAAATCTGTATACGCCTACATACCAAAGAATCATGGATTTTAAATCTGAATACGCCTACGTTACAAAGAGACATGGATTTTAAATCTGTATACGACTACGTACCAAAGAGATATGGAATTTAAATCTGAATACGCCTACGTTCCAAAGAATCATGGATTTTAAATCTGAATACGCCTACGTTCCAAAGAGACATGGTGTTAAATATGTATACGCCTACGTTCCAAAGAGACATGGATTTTAAATCTGTATACGCCTACGTTCCAAGGAGACATGGATTTTAAATCTGCATACGCCTACTTTCCAAAGAGACATGGATTTTAAATCTGTATACGCCTACGTTCCAAAGAGACATGGATTTTAAATCTGTATACGCCTACGTACCAAACAGACATGGATTTTAAATCTGTATACTTCTACGTTCCAAAGAGATATGGATTTTAAATCTGAATACGCCTACGTTCCAAAGAGACATGGATTCTAAATCTGTATACGCCTACGTACCAAAGAGTCATGGATTTTAAATCTTTTATACTCCTACGTTCCAAAGAGACATGGATTTTAAATCTGAATACGCCTACTTTCCAAAGAGACATAGATTTTAAATCTGAATACGCCTACGTTCCAAAGAGACATGGATTTTAAATCTGAATACGCCTACGTTCCAAAGAGACATGGATTTTAAATCTGTATACGCCTACGTTCCAAAGAGATATGGAATTTAAATCTGTATACGCCTACGTTCCAAAGAGACATGGATTTTAAATCTGTATACGCCTACGTTCCAAAGAGATATGGAATTTAAATCTGTATACGCCTACGTTCCAAAGAGACATGGTGTTAAATCTGTATACGCCTACGTTCCAAAGAGACATGGATTTTAAATCTGAATACGCCTACGTACCAAAGAGACATGGTGTTAAATCTGTATACGCCTACGTTCCAAAGAGACATGGATTTTAAATCTGTATACGCCTACGTTCCAAAGAGACATGGATTTTAAATCTGTATACTGCTACGTACCTAAGAGACATGGATTTAAATCTGAATACGCCTACGTTCCAAAGAGACATGGTGTTAAATCTGTATACGCCTACGTTCCAAAGAGACATGGATTTTAAATCTGAATACGCCTACGTTCCAAAGAGACATGGTGTTAAATCTGTATACGCCTACGTTCCAAAGAGACATGGATTTTAAATCTGTATACGCCTACGTTCCAAAGAGACATGGATTTTAAATCTGTATACGCCTACGTCCCAAAGAGACATGGTGTTAAATCTGTATCCGCCTACGTTCCAAAGAGACATGGTGTTAAATCTGAATACGCCTACGTACCAAAGAGACATGGATTTTAAATCTGTATACGCCTACGTTCCAAAGAGACATGGATTTTAAATCTGTATGCGCCTACGTTCCAAAGAGACATGGATTTTAAATCTGTATACGCCTACGTACCAAAGAGACATGGATTTTAAATCTGAATACGCCTACGTTCCAAAGAGACATGGATTTTAAATCTGTATACGCCTACGTTCCAAAGGGACATGGATTTTAAATCTGTATACGCCTACGTACCAAAGAGACATAGATTTTAAATCTGAATACGCCTACGTTCCAAAGTGACATGGATTTTAAATCTGTATACGCCTACGTTCTAAAGAGACATGGATTTTATATCTGTATACGCCTACGTTCCAAGGAGACATGGATTTTAAATCTGTATACGCCTACGTTCCAAAGAGACATGGATTTTAAATCTGTATACGCCTACGTTCCAAAGAGACATGGTGTTAAATCTGTATACGCCTAAATTCCAAAGAGACATGGTGTTAAATCTGTATATTGATAAATTTAAAAAATCGCTTAAAAAATCACAGTTAGCATTTTGTGGTGGTATTTATTAAAGTTGTAGACTCAGCTCTTTAGCCTTGGCTAGCAACCCGTCTAAGAGAAAAAACTTTTGAGAAGACAAGGTGCAACTAGTTTTGCAAGAACACATGGCAACTGATAGGAGAGTAAAAAAAATCTATGGAGTTTCATGATCTGCTATGCCCAAAGACACGTGGCATTAACGATACATGACAAAATTCCAAATTATTTAAATCTGGATTTAATTTTATCGTTGAAAAGCTTCATAGAATTCTTTCTTTTATCGGGATCCACCCTTAGGGTAAAGATCACATTATTCTAATCTTTTACTTTTACTGAGTGTTCTTCTATTTTAGTTTCTCAGAGATTTGGGAGAAAATCATTCTAATTTCCGCTCTCATAAAAAATGCTGGTTACACTACATTTTCCATCGTTTCACCCCCAAGTAAAGCAAAAATGCCACTGGAAAGCAGGGGTTATAGGGAATGAAAGTTGTTATAACCCTAAATAAGATTAATTCGTGAGTAATCGCCAAAACGGAGGTTGGGAATAATAGTATATCAACAAGTGTTAAATATTCGTTGGACGATATTTTTGAGAATCATGAAAGTTTTGGCAATGGAATGTATTTGCGCTTGATGACAGATATTTTGAAATGCGAATGAAATGTATTTTGTTGAAAAATAACAACCAGGAGCACAAAAGGGAAAAACATTTTCGAATTGGGATTTTTATTTTGTCTACCTGAGGTCAGAGGTTTATGTTCCACCTTCAAGTTTGTACGAGAAGATAGCTGTCGATGGCAGGGAATTGACTTGAAGCTGACAGTAAATGTTTAGTGGGTATTGCAATTTGATTTTAGGAGAGTTTGAGTTCACCCGTCGAAGCGGACGGATGTCCTAAAATCGGTGTCTCGCCGATAGGGGATGCTGACAACTCTGACCAAAATAACTTCTTACTCCATGGCATGTCACCATGCTTATGGGAGGCAGGAGGGGTTGCCCGTGCTGATTCACAGACAGCAGCTTTGTCTTAGATGCATTGAAATTTACGAGCCACTTATTTCCCCATTCAAACACTGAGTGTAGATCCCTTTCAGGATTAGCAGCGATTTCTTAGCGATGCGGAAGTAAATTGTAGTGTCATCTGTGTAGATTTGGCACTTGATCAGGTCTGGGGAATCATTTATCAAAATAAGGAAGAGCGTCGAGCCTACGATAGAGCCCTGAGAGACACCAGTGTTTGTACAGTAGGATGTAGAGGCATGCCCATTCAGGACGACCTTCATTAAGCGGTTTGATAGGAAAGATTGAATCAGATCAAGCAAGCGTCCGGTGATACCATAACCCCGTAGCATGCGTAGAAGGCCAGCGTGCCAAACCCCCTCAAAAGCCTTGGAGACACACGTACAAGACTCGCACTCTGCGGGAAGTAGATGCACTATTTGTGAACTGCTAGTCAGTATAATTACTCGGAATTTACCACCTTTCTACCAAGGCGGATGCGGCTCAAGTCAATTAAAGGTGGGATTCTGGATCCGTAAGCTCAGCCAAAAATATCTCTTAGATCCAGCTAAAGGCTGGGTCGGATTCTTCCTTATTCCCCTAAGACAAAATTCTACTTTTCGACGAAATCCCGTCTGAGTATCTCTCCACTCCGAAGAAAAGAGTTGACAAAGAAAGAGTTTGAATCAAATATGATCACTCGGTATTTACCACCTCACCACCAAGGCAAATGCAGCACAAGGTCAATTAATGCGGGGACTCTGAGCCCTTAAGTTCAGCCAAAATTGTCCCGGGCTCTTATCTGTTTACCCCAATCCTTACTCGGAGCCACTTTTGGGTCGCTCTCCACTCGGAAGCAGAGAGTTGACCTTGAGAGAGTTTGGATCAAGGATAATGACTCTACTCTACTTTAATCGTAATTGATTTAATAAGATAAGAACATTCCATTCCTGTATAAAGCAAAACGGAAATTGAAAGAGGATGAAAATGAGAAACTCGAAAATTATTTTTTTTACGTACAGCAACTGGTAGATTCATATATCAAAAGTATTCACCAGTTGTTGTTATTATTATTATTATTATTATTATTATTATTATTATTATTATTATTAACTATCAGTATAACCCGGCGTTGCTCGGGTGTAATAAAAGCTTTAAAACTAATCCATGGTCCTGGAGCTCAGACTCTTTGGATGTTGGCACGAAAGACTAAAAAGCAATAGTTGTTTCCAGTTAAAGCGAAACCGTAGACTGAAAGAAAAATGAATGGATGTAAGTCAAATTTTGATTTCCTGGTATCGATATCAAATAAGTTTGTTTCGTCGGAAACTGATTTTTGAAGGCTAAATAACTCCTCTGAGTAAATGGTATCATGGCTGAGACTAAGAACTAAAATTATACCTACTTAGAGCCAAAACCAAAGCAAAAACTAAAATAAAAGGGATGAAAAAATACAGACACACAGGCAGATAAACAGACACACACACAAACATCTTGCCTTTTATATATATATATATTATCGATTTTCTGCACTATTGTAAGAAGTGCAACCTTGAAACTTCTGAATATCGTTTTTTATGTCTTTGTTTATGAGTGTATGAAATTTGATTAAAATCGGACCACTCCTTCTATAACCCGATTTTTTCGATTATCGATTTTCGAGATTTGTCAGAGGTACCTCGACACAAAACCTAGCTAAGAACACTCGCAGACGCTTATACTACAACTGTGTAAATTTTCAAGAAAATCGGTTCAGCCGTTTTGGAGTCTATAGTTAACGGACACACACACAGACACACACACAGACAAAGTTCCATTTATAACTAAGTTTAGATAATAATAATAATAATAATAATAATAATAATAATAATAATAATTCAGATGGTGTGATCGTATGGAGTCTGCGCATCGGCGTGCTTGACTAGTTCCGTTTCCGCATATATAGTTTGAAAGATGAAGAGCTATTAATTATTGTGTTGCGTTTTTTGGTCAAATAGACATGGCGTGAGTCGTTCCTCTTCAGGTCAAACCACAGCCGATATCCTCGAGCCTTACTTCATCATAAGTATGAAACAGCTAATTCAATCGTTGAAATCTGTCGCGTCCTGCGGCCTTGGTCGAGATAGAACCCACTACACCCCTCCAGTATTCCCTGTACATTTGGAACCCTGGCGCAATTGGTAGCGAAATTGATAATCTTGTCAAATAGCTGAATACGTGATACAAGTGCCATACGTGATACACGCTTGGGCGACCATGTCTGCGAAAGAGATATGACTGGGCAGAGGATTTCACCGCAGTAGGTTGTCATTTCTTTCTGCAGTAGACTGGTTGCCAGCCAAGGCTATAGAACCCAATCTGTCCTACTATTTAACCCATAACTGAAGGGAAGAGACGGATTAATACCTTTGCTAACGGTGTTTATGCGTAAGTGAATGCAAGGAATTCAACTGGAATTCGAACTCGGCTCCCCGATTTGTCATTCCGAGTCGATATCCGCTGCAGCACAACGTAAAATAGAGTACTGCTGTCATATCTGGACAGGAACTACCAAGACCTAACCTTCTAATTTGATAATTTTTAAACTTCTATTTGATAAAGTTTAAAAGCGCTTCCGTGACCTTGTGGGTGATGAATTATTTTCCACCCTTCAGCCCTTCTCTCACAGAAGAGAAGCCACTCACTGTTCTTTCGCTGCTTTCATGGAAAGTGCTCGGACGAAGTGCATTCTTTGTATCCATCAGTTCTAACCTTCACGGCTCAGACCTGCCATGCCATTTTCATTTTAGCAAACTAGCTACATTCACTCCCGAGGTTCCATTGGGGAGAATTAAGTTCCACTCGAGAAACTTCTTCACACGAACCACTGCTCTGTGGAACCGTTTCCCAAGAGCCCGTTTCCTAAGTTGTAACTTTCACGAATAAGACCCGCCGTACAACTAATATCAAATATCAATATTAAATAGTAAATATTAAATATTAATTAACTAAATATTAAATATTATTAATTTTAATATAATATTAATATAATATATAATATTCATATAAATATAAATATATATATATGTGTGTGTGTGTGTGTTTGACGTGTGCATATATATATGTGTGTGTGTGTGTGTGAAGTGTGCATATATATATATATATATATATATATATATATGCAATTTGTTATATATATTATTTATATATTATATATGCGCGGTAATTATTGGAAAGCGTTTAATATCAGTGAGCCTTGATATTCATTTGGATTGATGTGAGTTTGTGAACCTGGGTTTCACGCTTCTGCTATCGTCAGACAAACTGAGTAATTTTAAAAAATTAATCAGTTTGTCTGACGATTGCATAACGTTAAACCCAGGGTCACAAACTCACATTAATTCAACTGATATATATATATATATATATATATATATATATATATATAAAATTTAATTTTATATATTTAATTATATATATTAATAATATATATTAATTATATATATTAATAATATAATATAATATCATTAATTAATAGATAATATATCATTTATATTATAATCGCATATTATTATAAATATATATTATTTATATATATATATATATTATAAAATTTTAAAATATTGAATATAATATAATTATATATTATATATATCATAATATTATATAATAATTATATATTTAGTTATATATATTAATTAATATAATATTAATATAATATTAATTAAATATTAAATATTAATGTAGCAAACCACCTATATTCACTCCCGCATGCGATTAGGGAGGAGTGAGTTCAAGACTAAGCTTAAACGTTATCTTTCTCACATATCCTCATAAACTACGGTTCTTAACTCTTACTCTGTCGAACCGACTCCCAAGAGGATGCTTCCTCGATCACTACAATATTAACATGTTCGAAACTAGGTAGCCTTTATCTTCCCAACATAACCTCATAAACTGTGGTTCTTACCTCTTACTTTGTGGAGCCGGCTCCCAAAGTGATGATTCCTCGATCTCTACAGTATTAACCTGTTCATGTCTAGAGTTAACCCTTATCTTCTTAACATATCCTCATAAACTACGGTTTTTACCACTTACTTTATAGAACCTACTCCCAAGTGACTGCTTTCTCGCCCACTATAATCTTAACCCGTTCAAATCTAGGGTTAACCGTTATCTTCCTCACATATCCTCATAAACTGTGTTTCTTACCTCTTACTTTGAGGATCTGACTCCCAGAATGGTCTTCCTCGATCACTATAATCTTAACCTGTTCAAGTCTAGGGTTAACCGTTATCTTCTCCACATATCAGCATAAACTGTGCTTCTTACCTCTTGCTTTATGGAACCGACTCCCAAGAAGAATCTTTTCCGATCACTACAATTTTAACCTGTCCATGTCTAGGATCTTGATCAGATCCAACTCTATGCCTGTTAAGCTGTTGCGCGCTTCAGGCGCTGGCCAGTGATGCACACTTTCAAAAGGAAGAAAACAACTGACCGTCTATGGAATCAATACCTCAACAGACAGCACATGACATGTTTTCTCCTTTTTCACGCAGCCAGATCGCAGCGATTTGTCGCAGTTTTTCTTTCGCTCGTGTGCCTCGTCTCTGTTCAACTACCATGGGCCCATTAATTCTACTAGGAGGACACACCTCTTTGAATCAGACCACGCTACAATGTCCGGATGTGCGTGTGTTTGAATGATGTGTACCGGAAAGTGCAGAGGGGTTCTAGGATCAACTAAGACCCTGCAATCATAGTAGCGTCATGTTGAAATTTATTTGGGTCTTACGCACATAAAGTTCACCTCCTTAGATTCTCTGACGGTTACAAGCTGTTTGTTGGCTGCTTCAAACTGTGTACTGACTAAGTCAATGACCACTTTGTTATGATACCACGTATATGTGCAGTGAGTGTGGCCATGCAGAGAAGACGTGACGTAAATTGCCTCGATTATCTTGACATTATGTTAGGTCTAGACTGCGTCTGTCTGCATTTCTAGGTTGAGGAGGTATCATTATTTCTGCGTTATTTACATTCAGACTAATATCTGCATCTTGTTATTGTCAAAACGTTTCAGACGTTGCTCTCTTCGCTCTTCTTCATGTGTTTGTCGATCCATGTAATCTGCTGCGAATTTCGAACTGAACCACTTATTTATTCTTCGAAAATAGATTGTTTTCAATTTAATATCTATATTTCGGGGCATCACCCCTTGGTCTGTTTCTAGTACTACTCAGTTGCCAGAGGAACGATCACTTAGTCACCAATTCACAACCAAAGTTTTAAACTACAAGGTTATTTTCCTGTGGCCTATTTCTGTGCTAGGCCTACTGTGCATATTCCTTTCAACGGCTACTGTTATTATGATTGACTGATTAATTGTCAGGTTTTGACATCTTATCAAATCTTTTCAGGATACTTAAAACCATATTTTTTTGTAGATTGTAGGTATTTTTTCAGATAAAAATGTGCTGTAAATATGAATAGATAGATAGATAGATAGATAGATAGATAGATAGATAGATAGATAATGAACAGACTGGCATAGATAGATAGATAGATAGATAGATAGATAGATAGATAGATAGATAGATTATGAACAGACTAACATAGATAGATAGATAGATAGATAGATAGATAGATAGATAGATAGATAGATAGATAGATAGATAATCTATAATTCTTTTCATTCTTCTTGTTTTTATATATAGTGCTCAACCGTCATCGTCGGCATATCAAATGCATTGTTTATCCAGTTTTGATTCTATTAATAACAAACTCGACTCTCTTATCTTTAGAAGTGAGGCTAAAAGGTCTGCTGTCGGTTCAACCGAACACTGAATCAAAAGTAAAACCTGCACTTTCTTGAAATGGGTTCATGAGTTCTGCGACCTTTATCAGAACGAGAATGGGCAGAAATGGAAAAGCCAAGAGGTTTGCTGGCTTTGCACCTGACAGTTGCCTGAAACGCCTACCGAGGTATTTACAGGCAAATCTTCAGTGGTCCAACATCCAATCGGAACAAATTTTAAGAAAAGGTGACGAGCGGTTGTGAGGTGGAGGAAAAGATCATGGTATAGAATTAGAAATGATTTCAGACCAACGAAAAAACTTTCATAAAAAAAAAACAAAGAAGAAAAAAGAAGCAGAATTTTGATAGTTGGTCAGATTTCAGAAAATATGTCGTGCCTTGAACTTTCTAACAAAAAACTTAATCCAGAGAAGCCATCTCCCAGACAAACTGAAGGATTGGTGCGACTAACAGGGTTTGCTGTCCCGGCTTTTGTGGCCGTTGCAGGTGTATATTATTAATCTGTTTCAAGTACCAACAAGTACCTGTGGCTTGATTTTTCCACAGTGAGACTCCATATCAATACCGGAAACCTGCAACTTCTAATCTCCTCATTGGTGAAGGAGTTCAAGGTCGGCAAGGCACGCCTTCACATGATGATGAGAGACTCGTTCGATGAGTTCGTCCACAGGTTACAGTCAGATATCAAAATTGATACCAAATGGTGGTCAGAAGAAACCACCCAAGTAGCAGAACTCAGCCTGCAAACCAAGGAGATTATGGGGCTTACCCAAACCAATCAAGCTGACTTGAGAAGCACAAGCAACCAGATTTTTTTTTATATCTAGAGTTCAAATAAAAAAACGAGACATAATGATTAAAGAAATCATGAATTTCAAGGAAGTGCATTGAACAGTTACTGCTGCTTCTCAGTCCAAACAATGTGATTGGATTACATGGGGTCATATTGATTATATTACGCAATATCAGTCCTCCTATATGGCAGTGAATGTTGTACAATCTGCTCACAGATGAAGAAGAGACTTGAAGAAACAGAAATGTGCTTCTACAAAGAAAAGAGTCCTGAAATATTATTTAATATCAGTCCTCCTATATGTCAGTGAATGCTGGACAATTTCCTCACAGATGAAGAAGAGCCTTGAAGCAACAGAAATGTGCTTCTACAATGAAAAGAGTCCTGAACTGTTATGTAATATCAGTCCTCCTATATGGCAGTGAATGATGGACAATTTCCTCACAGATGAAGAAGAGACTTGAAGCAACAGAAATGTGCTTCTACAATGAAAAGAATCCTGAACTGTTATGTAATATCAGTCCTCCTATATGGCAGTGAATGCTGGACAATCTCCTCACAGATGAAGAAGAGACTTGAAGAAACAGAAATGTGCTTCTACAAAGAAAAGAGTCCTGAACTGTTATGTAATATCAGTCCTCCTATATGGCAGTGAATGCTGGACAATCTTCTCACAGATGAAGAAGAGACTTGAAGCAACAGAAAAATGCTTCTACAAAGAAAAGAGTCCTGAACTGTTATGTAATATCAGTCCTCCTATATGGCAGTGAATGCTGGACAATTTCCTCACAGATGAAGAAGAGAATTGAAACAACAGAAATGTGCTTCTACAAAGAAAAGAGCCCTGAAATGTTATGTAATATCAGTCCTCCTATATAGCAGTGAATGCTGGACAATCTCCTCACAGATGAAGAAGAGATTTCAAGCGACAGAAATGTGCTTCTACAAAGAAAAGAGTCCTGAACTGTTATGTAATATCAGTCCTCCTATATGGCAGTGAATGCTGGACTATCTCCTCACACATGAAGAAGAGACTTGAAGCAACAGAAATGTGCTTCTCTAAAAGGATGTTGAGAACATTGTGGAGAAACGACAACGTTTTAGACCAGTGGTTCTCAAACATTTTTCTATCATTTCCCCCTACACTCAGTTCAAACATCCATATTACCCCCTTCATGTGTATGAGAGAAAGAGTAGTTCAAACACACTGAGACTATTTACTAATTTATTTTTCAAATGTACAAATATACTGATAAACTTATAGTTACAGAGTAAAGAGGATAAAGAGCAGTTCATAACAACTAAGCGTAGCCATAGAGAGCGGTTAGTAACAAATAAAAGGACTTTTGTTTGCTCTTCTACTTCAGAATTAAATTAGTGAAAAGGATGATGCTGCTTCTTGTGCACTAGTGTATCAATATTAGGGTTAACCGACTGGTAGGTACGGCGAAGCCCATCTCTTTCTCTCTCTCTCTCTCTCTCTCTCTCTCTCTCTCTCTCTCTTTCTCTCTCTCTCTCTCTCTCTCTCTCTCACTCTCTCTCTGATATGAGAAAATCCATCTGAGATTTTTTTTCTTATTTAGTAGGTAGTGTAATTATTCCCCCACCCGGTAGCTTCAAATTTCCCCCAGGAAATTAGCAACTAGGTCCTACCCTTTTACTGTGATACCAATAAAATGCAAACGCAATTTTTACTCCAGCAGCTTCTTTTCTCGCACATCCCGCCTGTGGAATTCCCTTCCATTTACTTGATTCCCCGACAGTTACAATCAGAATTTAAATGTAAAGCCAATAGACATCTCCTATCTCACTGAGTTGCACTCTCTCCCTTATGCTCTGTCCACTCTATTCTCATCAGTATTCTCATCCTTCTCTTACCCACTTCCTGACACCCCCTATAACCTGTCACTTTCTCATAACTCCAATGTAACCCCCTGCGCATCAGTGCCAGTAAACTGCCTTGCTGGGGGCGATATGATTATAAAAACAAAAAACAAACAAAAATATACGTACGATTATTTGTCTAAAATTAATTTTTCCGATTACTAATTTGTTAAATAATTCCGCCATGTTTCTTGAAAAGTGCTGTTTCATGCATAAGAGTGACACACAACGTCTCTCTCTCTCTCTCTCTCTCTCTCTCTTTCTCTCTCTCTATCACACACACACACACGGACGCACGCACGTATACTTTATTCACGTTTTCCACCGTTCCACCCAAATCTGTCATCGCTGACATTGAGCGAGGGCCGCACGCAGGCGCAAAAAGGCAGACATGCGCGAAACTGGTGCTAACCGCATTTCCTTCTTATAAATAGACGAAGGCGTCTAGCAGATCTAATTTTAAAAATAGTCACTCATATGCGCATATGTCAAGATTGTCAGGGAGGCTGAAATTCACGGCATGATGATCGCAATAACACAAAAAGACGCGCCTGAAAGAACAGGAAATGTCGTGTGCATGCCTGCGTGTGTATGCGCATGAGTTCCTGTCTATAAACACACTTCTGCGCTATTAAGGTCTATCTATCTCTATCTATCTATCTATCTATCTATCTATCTATCTATCTATCTATGTCTGTTCATTATCTATCTATCTATCTATCTATCTATCTATCTATCTATCTATCTATCTATCTATGTCTGTTCATTATCTATCTATCTATCTATCTATCTATCTATCTATCTATCTATCTATCTATCTGTCTGTTCATTATCTATCTATCTATCTATCTATCTATCTATCTATCTATCTATCTATCTATCTATGTTCATTATCTATCTATCTATCTATCTATCTATCTATCTATCTTCATTTCTTCTATGTGATTTCTTGTCTTTCAATGTCAATTCGAGGACAAACCGACGTACTCCTGTGTCTTTATGTTTTTTGCAATCTGATTATCACTGCTTCATAATCTTTTTTATTTTCTTCACACACATCTTATCATTTACTTTTCTGTTTTTATTTTTTCATTCTTTCACCTGTTTTCCGTCGCCTCTTGTTAAAAAAAAAACCGCCCTCGGTATCTGGGGCGGAGTTTATGCAAGACAAATACATGGAGGTGTGTATAAGTAATGTTTTTGGTGAAGATGGCACAATCAACATGGCTGCCAAAGACATTCGAAGGAATGCGAAGTTGCTATGTTTATTTTGGGATAAAGTTTCTCTTGGAAGAAAAACCACAGCAAAAAAGTAAAAACTAATGCAAAGAGGAAGGAGAAACGGTTTAAAGGAGGAAAATTAAAAGCAGGAACAATATGTTCTTTAAAGAGGAATGAGATGTTGATTAAGGAACGAGAGATTAACCGATGAAGGAGGTGCGGTTTAAAAAATGTAATATGAAACAACCAAGCGTAGCCACCAAAGGCATGGGTCAACCCAAAGAAATATCTGCATTGGATATACGTCGACAAACCATTTAAGCCTTCTCAGTGCCATAAAAAGCACCCAGTCACGCATAAACAACTGCCTGATCACATTAGAAACATTCTTGTTGATAAGACTACTCACCAACGTGATCTAGCTTTCCGCTGTCTTTTCTAAAAGTATTATCATGCCTAGAGCTCTGACGAAACCTCTTTTCCTGATGCTCAGACTACACGTATTTACAGTAGGTTGCCATTGCTTTCTGCGGTAGACTGGCTGCCAGCCAAGGCTATAGAACCCAATCTATCCTGTTATTTAACCTATAACTGGAAGGAAGAGACGGATTAATACCTTTCCCAAGGGTATAAGGGCATGCAAGGAATTCAACTGGAATTCGAACTCGGATCGACTCGGATTACTGAAAAGAATGAGGAATAAATTGAATAGGATTCAAAATGACAAAAGATGGCGGTTGAGGTTGCATTTAAAATTTTGAAGATCGCAAAAGAAACAAAAGAGGGTAATGAAGGAAAGCTAGAAGAAAGGACTAAACTCCAATTGCAAGAAGACTGAATGCATGATTGTCAGCAGAAGGAAGAGCACAATATTCAAATTACGGATTGGATATATCGAAATTAAACAGGTGTAACAATCTAGATATTTGGGAACAGTATGTGCGTTGTGGTGCAGTGGGTATCGGCTCGGAACGACAAACCGGAGAGCCGAGTTCGAATTCCGGTTGAATTCCTTTCATTCACTCACACACAAATACCCTTGGGAAAGGTATTAATCCGTCTCTTCCCCCCATTTATGGGTTAAATAACAGGACGGATTGGGTTCTATAGCCTTGATCGACAACCAATCTACCGCAGAAAGCAATGGCAACCTACTGCGGGATAATCTTCTGCCCAGTCAGTTATGTCTCTTTCGAGACATGATCGCCCAGGCGTGTATCACGTATGGCACTTAACTGACTGACTAGATTGGTGCGTTGTGGTGCAGTGGGTATCGGCTCGGAACGACAAATCGGAGAGCCGAGTTCGAATTCCGGTTGAATTCCTTGCATTCACTTACGCACAAATACCCTTGGGAAAGGTATTAATCCGTCTCTTACCTCCAGTTATGGGTTAAATAATAGTACAGATTGGGTTCTATAGCTACAATCTCCAAAAGTTTAAATGCATCATAAATTGCCATCTTCTATCTCCTTGATTCCCATTCTCTTATCTTTTTTTCGACATACTCTGTACCTGGGTTTTTTCTTTCGTTGTTACCCTCTGTGCGCCAGTCGTTTTTTTTTTTTTTTTTTTTGCCTTGTTTGGAATAAAATGAGTATAAAAAAAAATTCTAAAGAAATCTAATTGTCGATAATGTCTTAAGATAACGGAAGCTTTTTATATAAAACAATTCGGGCCTTAATCTGATTCTGTTTGTCAATATTAGAAAAGTGTTGGTGGTCGATAAAAAGGCACCACATCATTAAGTCACAAACACATTTCTTTTGACAGAGCTTAAAATTTATTCAAATTCCACAAAATACAACTGAGAATCTAAACATTGAAAACATATTAGGAGCAAACACCTCGAAAATGAGAAATGAATTGGCCGAAGGGACAGTAATTATTACGGACGGTTTCTACAGCCTGTGAGCCATCCCTCCCCGCAAAATGGTAAACTCTAATATTCAGATTATTAGATAGATAGATAGATAGATAGATAGATAGATAGATAGATAGATAGATAGATAGATATTAACTGGAACTGAAATAGATAGATAGATAGATAGATAGATAGATAGATAGATAGATAGATAGATAGATAGATAGATAGAACAGGAATTAAAATAGATAGATAGATAGATAGATATTAACAGGAATTAAAATAGATAGATAGATAGATAGATATAGATAGATAGATAGATAGATTAAACAGGAATTAAAATAGATAGATAGATAGATATTAACAGGAATTAAAATAGATAGATAGATAGATAGATAGATAGATATTAACAGGAATTAAAATAGATAGATAGATAGATAGATAGATAGATAGATAGATAGATAGATAGATAGATAGATAGATAGATATTAACAGGAATTAAAATAGATAGATAGATAGATAGATAGATAGATAGATAGATAGATAGATATTAACAGGAACTGAAATAGATAGATAGATAGATAGATAGATAGATAGATATTAACAGGAACTGAAATAGATAGATAGATAGATAGATAGATAGATAGATAGATAGATAGATAGATAGATAGATATTAACAGGAACTGAAATAGATAGATAGATAGATAGATAGATAGATAGATAGATAGATAGATATTAACGGGAACTGGAATAGATAGATAAGGGATGATAGATAGATAGATAGATAGATAGATAGATAGATAGATGTGCCAATTGTGTAACGGATCAGTAACTTAAGTGCCCTACGTGATACACGCTTGGGCGATCATGTCTTTTTCGATCTATGACTGACTAGGCAGAAAAATTTCCCGCAGTAAGTTTTCATTTTTTTCTGCGATAGACTGGTTGCCAATCAAAGCTACAGAACCCAATCTGTCCTGCTATTCAAAACATAGCTGGAGGGAGAAGAGACAGATTAATACATTTTTCAAGGGTATTTGAGTAGAAGTGAATGCAACGTATTCAACTGGAATTCGAACTCGGCTCTTCGAGTTCTCATTCCGAGTCGATATGCATTGCACCACAACGCACACGAAGTAGATAATAGCTCTGAATGAAAAATCGATGTTCGAATTGAAGTCGAATTCATTTCATTCACTTGGATCGAGCATGTGAGCAATGATGAGGTCTTGGAAATGATGGAAACAAAAAGGAAATTAATACTGAGCATCAGGAAGAGTCAGCTGAAGTTCCTGGGACATGCAATGAGGAAGGAGGGCTTGGAGAACCTGATACTAACAGGCCGGATCGCGGGAAAGAGAGACAGGGGAAAGCAACGGATAACATATTTGAATGATCTAATCAGGCGGATGACGGAACGAGGATTGCATGGTGTAACAGGAGAAGGCGTTCTCAGAGCCACCAGGCATAGGGAAACGTGGAAAGTCATGATTGCCTACGCCCTGAAGGGACAGGGCACATAGAAGAAGAAGAAGAATACGGAATTACCCATGAGAAAACTAATGGATCCCTCACATTGTATGAGATAATCATTAAAGCAGACTGGATTTTAGACCAAGAAAGGCTAACTCAAATTCGAATCCTGAAGAAGGATGTTTGGAGACCTTGTTTGTTAGAGGATGGGCCCCGATTTTCTGAATTCTGTTTTGCCGAAAAGCATTTTTGCTTTTGCATAAGCCTTCACTACTTTAATCAAATATACTTGCAAATAAATGTTTGGAGACCTTACTTGTTGCACGGCATGGACAATGGTTTTCTGAATTCGCTTTTCCCCCAAAGCTATGGTTACGTAAGTAAGTCTACCCTTTTCATGAAAATTACACATGCGTATAGCCGTTTGGAACATTGTTTGTTGCACACTATGGTTACCGGTTGTCTTAATTTGTTTCTCCGGAAAAATGTGGTTGCTTCTGCATAAGCCTTTACCACTTTAAACTTATACGTGCAATAGTTGTTTGGAAGCCTTGTTTGCTGTAATCTATAAGCACTCTTTCTCTGAACTGGGTTATCTAAAAAACTGTGGTTGCTTCTGTATAAGCCCTCATCACTTTAAAATTATACGTTAGAATAATTGTTTGTAGACCTTGTTGCACGGTATGGGCAATGGTTCTATGAATTCGATTTTCCAAACACTATGGTTGCCTCTGTGTAAGTTTTCACCCTTTTAATGAAAATTATACGTGCAAATCGCTATTTGAAACATGGTTGCACACTATGGTAACTGGTTCTTTTAATACGTTTCTCCGAAAAAGTGTGATAGCTTATGCATAATCCTTTGCTACTTTAAAACTATACGAGTAATAGTTGTTTGGAGACCTTATTTGTTGCAAACTATGGTAACTGGTTCTCTTAATTCGGTTCTCCGAAAAAGTATGGTTGGTTCTGCATAAGCTTTCTCCAGTTTAATAAAAAATGTGATTACTGTTGCATAAATCATCACAGCTTTAATCAAATATACAGTCAAATAGCTTTTTGGAGACCTTGTTTGTCGGCAATGGTTTTCTGAATACGGCTTTCCCGTAAACTGTGGCTGCGCCTGCGTAAGTCTTCACACTTTTAATGAAAATTATACGTGCGAATCGCTGTTTGGAACATTGTTACACTATGGTTACTGGTTCTCTCAATTCGTTTTCCCGGAAAAAGTGTGGCTGCCTTATATTGTTTCGAGACCTTTACCACTTTGAAATTATACGTGAAATTGCAGACATTGTTTGCTGTAAACTATGAGCAATAGTTATCTAAATTTGTCTTTTCCAACAACTATGGTTGCCTTTGCGTAAGTTTTCACCCATTTAATAAAAGTTATACGCTTGAATAGCTGTTTGGAGACCTTTTTTGTTGAACACTAGGCGCACTGTTTCTCTGAATTCGATGTACCCGGAAAGTATAGTAGCGTTGGCATAAAGTTTCACCACATTAAAGTCATGCGTGTGAATAGTTTTTTGGGAACATTGTTTTTTGCATACTATGGGCACCGGTTCTCTTCAGTCGGTTTTCCCGAAATCCATGGTTGCTTCTGCATAAGCCCTCACCTCTTTAATAAAATCTACGTTCGAAGAGCAATGGTTCTCTAGAAAAATTAGTTGCTTTTGCATAAGCAATTACTATTCTAATCAAGATTATACGTGCGAAGCGTTATTTGGAGACCATGTTTTATGCACACTGTATTGGCCCCAGTCCTTTGAATTCGGTTTTCCTGAAAAGTATGGTTGCTTCTGCATACGCGATCACTTCTTTAATAAAATCTACGTTCGAAGTGCAATGGTTCTTCGAAAAAGTATGATTGCTTTTGCATAACCGTTTACCATTCTAATCAAGATTATACGTACGAATAGTTGTTTGGAAACCTTGTTTTTTGCACACTATTGGCACTTGTTCTCTGAATTCGGTTTTCCAAAAAGTAAGCCTTCACCTCTTTAATCTAATCTAAGTTCGAAGAGCAATGGTCCTCTAGAAAAATTAATTGCTTTTGCATAAGCCTTTACCATTCTAATCGAGATTAGACGTGCGAATAGTTGTTTGGAGACATTACTTTTGCACACTATGGACACCGGTTCTCTTAATTCGGTTTTTCCGAAAAGTATGGTTGCTTCTGCATAAGTGTTCACTTCTTTAATCAAATTTACGTTCGAAGAGCAATGGTTCTTCAAAAACGTATGATTGCTTTTGCAAAAGCCTTTACCACTGTAATCAAAATTATACGCGCGAATCGTTGTTGGAGACCTTGTTCTTTTCACACTATTGGCCCCAGTTCTCTGAATTAGGTTTTCCTGAAAAGTATGGTTGCTTCTGCATACGCCCTTACCTCTTTAATCAAATCTATGTTCGAAGAGTAATGGTTCTTCAAAAACGTATGATTGCTTTTGCATAAACCTTTATCATTCTAATCAAGATTATACGTGCAAATAGTTGATTGGAGACCTTGTTTTTGCACATTGTGTGAATCGGTTCTCTGAATTCGGTTTTCCTGAAAAGTATGGTTGCTTCTGCATACGCCCTTACCTCTTTAATCAAATCTATGTTCGAAGAGTAATGGTTCTTCAAAAACGTATGATTGCTTTTGCATAAACCTTTATCATTCTAATCAAGATTATACGTGCAAATAGTTGATTGGAGACCTTGTTTTTGCACATTGTGTGAATCGGTTCTCTGAATTCGGTTTTCCTGAAAAGTATGGTTGCTTCTGCATACGCCCTTACCTCTTTAATCAAATCTATGTTCGAAGAGTAATGGTTCTTCAAAAACGTATGATTGCTTTTGCATAAACCTTTATCATTCTAATCAAGATTATACGTGCAAATAGTTGATTGGAGACCTTGTTTTTGCACATTGTGTGAATCGGTTCTCTGAATTCGGTTTTCCTGAAAAGTATGGTTGCTTCTGCATACGCCCTTACCTCTTTAATCAAATCTATGTTCGAAGAGTAATGGTTCTTCAAAAACGTATGATTGCTTTTGCATAAACCTTTATCATTCTAATCAAGATTATACGTGCAAATAGTTGATTGGAGATCTTGTTTTTGCACATTGTGTGAATCGGTTCTCTGAATTCGGTTTTCCTGAAAAGTATGGTTGCTTCTGCATAAGCTCTCGCCTCTTTAATTAAATCTACTTTCGAAATGCAATAGTTCTTCAAAAACGTATGATTGCTTTTGCATAAGCCCTTAACACTCTGATCAAGATTATACGTGCGAATAGTTGTTTGGAAACCTTGTTTTTCGCACACTATGTGCACTGGTTCTCTGTATTAGGTTCTTTTGAACAGTTTGGTTTCCATGCTGTGCAACAAACAAGGTCTCCAAACAACTATTTGTAGTCATGAATTTTCACCATTTTAATCAAAGTTAAATGGGGAAATTGTATGACAAATTGGAAGAAGTTTAATGATGACGCGTTTCTTTTTCCACTACTTCATCGGGTTTAAAATTCTAATATTGTTACAAATACACGTGCGCACCGCAGAGGGGTGGTAAGACTTTTAGAACTTGGTTTGTTTTTTTTATCTGTCTTTTTTCTTTTCTTTCTTTGCGTAGTTATTCCACACAGTCATTTTAGGAGATCTATCAGGAATGTCTTAACCCTAGAACACTAACCATGCCTAGTAGATAGACTAAACTATCGCCCGGTTCACACTCCACCCACATCTATTGAACAGGTGAAGAGGCTCATACCTTGTTTCCTGTTTAGGATGCGGTTTCCGGTTCTCCCTTTTCAAGTCTTTTTCACTCTTTTATTTTTATTTTTTTTCCAATTGGAGTAGATAGACTAAACTATCGCCCGGTTCACACTCCACCCACATCTATTGAACAGGTGAAGAGGCTCATACCTTGTTTCCTGTTTAGGATGCGGTTTCCGGTTTTCCCTTTTCAAGTCTTTTCACTCTTTTTATTTTTATTTTTTCCAATTGGAGTAGATAGACTAAACTATCGCCCGGTTCTCACTCCACCCACATCTATTGAACAGGTGAAGAGGCTCATCCCTTGTTTCCTGTTTAGGATGCGGTTTCCGGCTTTCTCTTTTCCATTCTTTTTACCCTTACGTAGCCCCCTGCGCATCAGTGGCGTTATCGCCTTGCTTGGGGTGATATGATTAAAAAAAAAAAAAAATATATAGTACCCAGCGCACATTTTCCTATTTTTAATTACCATTGTCAGTTCCTGATTTTCTTACCAAAATAATATTTTTCAGTTCCTATTAATTTTAAATCGAAGTACGAAGTTTGAAGTGCCTGCAAGTAAAATATTTCAAATAAAGATTTATATTTAATATTTTTTTTGATATTTTCAAAATCGGGCATGATTACCCATGGTTAGTAGGGGTGTAACTTTAATTGATGGTTAGTGTTCGTGGGCGCAAGCTTACTGTCGCTGATCTTGCGATTAAGTAATTTTCGTCATAGTGAATTAATTTTCCTTTTGATTTCTATGTCAATATCGTGGTCAGTCTTTATAACTGTGAAGGAGCTTATTCAATGTAGCAGATGCCCGGGTCTTTCCGTCTCCACTGTTCTTCTCTCACTGCCAAAGTTTGATAAAATGAATTCCGTGTTTCACCATCCGCTTCTTCCAAATTCTGCTTCCGTTTTTCCATCCCACCGGTAGCCTTGTTCATAATGTTGATCACGCTAGGTAACTCGTTCTCACCCAGGAACTGTATCTACAGACCCCCCAGCATCAGTCAGACAGTTAATTAATATACGTGAAACATGCTTGGGCGACCATGTCTCGACAGAGACCTGACTGGACAGATTATCCTGCTATTACTTTCTGCAGTAGACTTGTTGCCCGCCAAGGCTATAGAACCAAATCGGTCCTGTTATTTAACCCATAACTGGAGGGAAGAGACGGATTAATACCTTTCCCAAGAGTATTTGCGCGTAAGTGAATGCAATGAATTCAGCTTGAATTCGAACTCGGCTCCCCGATTTCTCGTTCCGAGTCGATATCCACTGCACTACAACGTACATCCTACTAGCATAGTTGCAATATAAACCTTTTTACCTCACACACATTTTCAAAAATAAAAGGAAGTGGTGTTTTTAATAAAACGTTTATGACCATCATTATTAAATACCTGATGAGACACCGTTCTTTCAATTTCGAAACAAAATGTACAGTTTTGTGGTAGTTTGTACATGTTCTAAAGTAACAATAATAATAATAATAATAATAATGATAATAATAATAATAATAATATATATATATATATATATATATATATATATATATATATATATATATTCAGTTGGATTGGTGTGAGTTTGGGACCCTGGGTTTCATGCTTTTGCGATCGGCAGACAAATTTATTAATTTTTTTAAAATTTGGATATATGTAGAGTTGCATATATATATATATATATATATATATATATATATATTGTAATTTTGTTATTATAATGGCTTATAAAAGCATAATATCACTATACAAAAATTTTCATGTTTCAGAACAAAACTGTTCCTCTTCAGGTGATATGTTAAAATATATATATATGTATATATATATATTGGTCAACAATACGGTGATCCTTACTCATACACACAGTAAGAGGAACCTGCAGATATTGGAGGCCATGTACATCAAATCTAAACAGCCAACACTCAATAAAATCAACTTTAAAACAGGAAATAACATATTACATTGCATTTGACTAGATGGTTTTGTTGTCATTTCGCGCTATCCCGCGGTGTGACGTCATAAAACCGCATCGCAAACTTAAGAACTGCGTTTATTATTTTTGGTAACTATTGCCGTTGCCAAGCGGAGTTTTATGTCAACACAAAATAAAATCGTCGGTGATGGTGGATTTTATAATATTTCAGTATAAACAACCTCTCTGAAGATGGCTCATGTGAGCCGAAAGCTTAGAAGAAAATCAATAAATAATTATCCAAATGTTGGAGAATTTTTGTCTTTATTTTCAACTGAAATGAAAGCAAAAATACGACGTTTAGAACGGCTCATGATTAAACATAATAGACATTCATTGTCTCTTATATTTAACAGCATATGTTTAGAAAATATATATATATGTATATATGTATATCGAGTGAATAAATAAATTTCCTTTGTAGTTATGTAATAATCGCTATATTATATTATAACTGTATGGGACAAGCCAAACAGTGACTATAACAGGACGTGTTCACAGATACCATAACCGTTTTGAGAAGATTCCGTGTTGGATAATGCTCGAATCATCACCTCTGTTCAGTTGCCCAAGCGCTCTCTCACTTCTTTGCTGACAAGAGTCGGCGTGGGCAAAGCAAAATACTTTAATGGCATTCAGGAAGTATCAGCTTTCTACTTGAATGAACCAAGAGAAAGGATTCACGTTTCTAGAGAAATTGTTTATTTTCTTCTTCTTGCAGGACTTATTGTATCCTTACCAATATTGACACAATTTGCTTTTAGAATAATTTCTTTGAAAAACACAGTTATTACTTTCTTTCTTTCTTTGTCTCTCTCTCTCTCCTTTCTCTCCCTCCTCTATCTCCCCCTTTTCTATCTCACCCTCTTGCCGTTTATCTCTCCATCCCTCCCTCATTCTTTCTACATTTCTCTGTCCTTTCATATTTTCCTTCTTCCTGTACCGATCACGAAACAGTTATTTACTTTTTATCTGTCTATTTACTTTTGATTTCTTTCTTCCTCCTCCACCTCTCTCTCATTCTCGCTCCCTTACTCT
>JBBBDQ010000558.1:1887500-2045000 GCA_037127315.1 Ascarosepion bandense
TACATATATATGAGATAACGATAGATTTAGGTCACGGAGATTGTTTTTCAGAAGGTGATTGTCTTTCAGTCAATTCATCCCAACAAAGGCGATAATGCCAGTAAGACGGAAAGGACTATTGATAGTGAAAAAAAATTAACAGACGTTAGATGGAACCTCAAGCCCAATTCTAAACAGGGACCAATCGACAAACCTCAATTCTTGTTCAAAATACCAGGGGAAATTGTTAAACGGGCAGTAGGTGAACCTAGCTACTCCTATTGTATAGAAAAATAAATAAGTAGTACGTAAAATTTCAGATTTTAAACGGAAATATTAGAATTGTATGGCTGAACTAGACTTTAAAAGCCTCGGAAACATGATCCTGAACAGGAAACAAGGGGAAAAAACTATTAATCCTGTTCAAAATACCAGAGTGGGTAGTAGAGTGGACGATACTGAGTGTCAGTCATAAAACTAGTTTATGTATTAACCGATTTTATTTGCCTAGTCCAACTGGTTTTCCCACATAAAATGAGAAGAAAAGTTACCTCCACATCCGTCCAATGGTTAAATCCTGTTAAGCAGATTACAGATTAGGTCAATTATAGATATGGAGAAGGCCATAAGCTAAAACTGTTGTAAATCAGTTGCTTGCTGATTCGAATTATAAATATTCTTTTGGTTGCCATTTTCCTTAAAACTTCCTCATTGCTCACATTCTTCGTCCATGGTATTCTCAGCCTTCTTTTGTAGAACCACATCTCTGATGCTTATCTCTTTCTCATTCTAAGTATAAGTGTCTGTTTTGTTTCCATTTTCATTAAAACTTCCTCATTGCTCACATGCTCCGCCCATGGTATTCTCAGCCTTCTTTTTTAGAACCACATCTCTGATGCTTGTCTCTTTCTCATTCTAAGTATAAGTGTCTGTTTTGTTTCCATTTTCATTAAAACTTCCTCATTGCTCACATGCTCGTCCATGGTATACTCAGCCTTCTTTTGTAGAACCACATCTCTGATGCTTGTCTCTTTCTCATTCTAAGTATAAGTGTCTGTTTTGTTTCCATTTTCATTAAAACTTCCTCATTGCTCACATGCTCGTCCATGGTATACTCAGCCTTCTTCTGTAGAACCACATCTCTGATGCTTGTCTCTTTCTCATTCTAAGTATAAGTGTCTGTTTTGTTTCCATTTTCATTAAAACTTCCTCATTGCTCACATGCTCGTCCATGGTATTCTCAGCCTTCTTTTGTAGAACCACATCTCTGATGCTTGTCTCTTTCTCATTCTAAGTATAAGTGTCTGTTTTGTTTCCATTTTCATTAAAACTTCCTCATTGCTCACATGCTCGTCCATGGTATTCTCAGCCTTCTTTTTTATTCAAATTATAGCCCTCTATTCTACCTCTGTATTGCAAGCAGAAGAGCACACCTGATTTCTATTTATAGTAAACTATTCTTGCATGCAATTTCTATTGCTGTACATTTCATACGTTACATGTTTGCATAAATTCACATAATATGAATCTGTTTTAAAGAAACTGGGAATCCAGTTTTTGATTTTTCGACCAAATTCGGAGCACTTGGCGCTGGAAACTTATATCATACTAAACTCGGTAAATACGTTTTCAAGGTGAATAGAATTGTTGCGTACTTTCAAAAGGCTACAGATTTATTAAAATCATAATTGTGAATGCTGGTCTTGAAATTGTGGGGGTGGGATTTAATTTTTTTAGAATACAACAATAGTTGTTTTTTTTTCTTTTTTTTTCTTTTTTTTTTTCGAAACGCCTCTTTTTTACTCTTTTAATGAAAATTTGACTTTGTACAGGAGTAAACCTAATAATTACGAAACACAAATAAAGAAATGAAAAAGGAAAAAGAAGGAAACAAATTAAAGAAAAGACAGTGTAAAGACAGAGTGAAAAAGAATGAATAAAGAAAGAAAGAATGAAATAAGTAGAAAAATAAAAAAATTAACAGACAAAACGAATGCAAAAGAATGAAACTGGAAGAACGATAAAAATTAGAAGAAAGAATAAAAAAGGAGGAAAGAAAATAAAAGATAATGAAAAACTGAAAGAAAAAAAAAGAAAATTACGAAGACTTTAAAAGAAAGGAAAAAAATCAGAAAGAAAGACAAAATGAATGAAAAAGAACGAAAAGCAAACGCTTGAAATAACAAAAAGCACGAAAAAGAAAAAAAAAGAAAATGAATGACAAAAGAAAGAAAGAAAGAAAGAAAGAAAGAAAGAAAGAAAGAAAGAAAGAAAGAAAAGCAGTGTTTATTGAAACACTGAGAAAGAACAACCTGGATCGAAAGCATTCTAACGAGTTTTTTTCTTTTGTTCCTTTGTTTCGTCATCTTCAGATCGAACTCCTCGACCTCTTTTAGTCCTATTCACTTGTCAATTCGCTTTGTCTTTCAAAGACATCTCAAGATATTCGCTGTTCTGATATTTCCATCCAACTACTTTCCATTTCTTTTCATCTTCGGCTTTGGCGAGAGAACCAAAGCTCACAATTTTCGCAACGAGTTAAAGAAAACAAAACAAAGAAAAGGAAAGATAACAAAAAAAAAAGATCTAGAAGCGAATGAAACAGCTGCCATTTTTTTTCTATTCTGTGCATATAATCAAAACGAGGCTATGAATGCTCTTCAGGAACTACACCTCTTGTTGTTTAGCTATTCCGTCCAATCGTATCACACACCACCCTTTCCAAGCCACTGATCTTCACGTTCGGAAAATGGGACTGCCCTGCATCTCTAAGTCGGATTTTCCAAGCTCTCAACGCAATTATTAAAGTTAAAGCCGGCAGAAAACAAATAAAAAATAAAGTCGGACATTATTCGTGTGGAAAAAATTCCGATGATGGTGTGCGAGAATCCACGAAGTTATTTCCTGTTAGGAATTTGGAAGTTATTGTCCTGTTAGAAATTTGGACGTTACTATAAAAAAAATCGTTGTGTATTGTGCATATATATATATATATATATATATATATTCTCTATTATAATACAAACAATTGTGTTTAATTTTTTTATACATATATGGCGATAAAAATATAAATTTTATGACAATCGGCCATGCTAAATATTAAAACAAAAAATTCAAGTCGACCAGTTTCGTTCCTCACTCGTCAGAACTGCAACGAGGAAATATTATGACAAACTATGTAAATATATCACTAGTGACATAAATGAAAAAAAGGGGAAATTATTTTGTGAAAAGTTATTTCACCTGAAGATGTGAGAAACCCAACAAACTAAGCCCAAGCAAACACTCCCTTTGTTTACAAAGAGAGGACCGCCTGGACCTGATAAACTGCGTATATATATATAATTATATATATATATAAGAAAAATTAAGGCAGACACATTATTTCATGGTGAATAGGAAGTATAGGCCTATTTATCTCTCTCTCTCTCTC
The DNA here is from genome assembly GCA_037127315.1 of Ascarosepion bandense. NCBI lineage: Eukaryota > Metazoa > Mollusca > Cephalopoda > Sepiida > Sepiidae > Ascarosepion > Ascarosepion bandense. The sequence continues at coordinate 1,890,913 of JBBBDQ010000558.1, forward strand.
TCTCTCTCTCTATATATATATATATATATATATATATATATATATATATGTATATATATATACACTCCTGTCACGCTCAGGGTAGGGTGATAACCCATGGGAAAGCAAATAAACCTTACAAATATTTTGCCATCATTTTTGACGGCATATATAGAATCGTATATATATAAAAAGCGTGTTTGGAATAAGGATATATTAAATAGTGATTTTCTGAGCGCAGCTTAGATGTGGCTCAAGGCCAACAGCATATGATACCTAGTGGGGTTCGAACTCAGAACTCAATTATAATGATTCTAACGAGACAAGATTGCTAGCCACTACACCACCTCGAGGCTCCCGAGGGATGTCTTGAATGGATTAGTTAGTTACTCTAGCAGCGGAACATATTCGGAAACGCGTTAACATTATTATTATTATTATTATTATTATTATTATTTTGTCATTTTCATTATACTTAGATTTATTCTATGGTTACACAACCCACCAATCTGCAGGGAAAGACTTAAAACAGGTCTTGGTGTGATGCTATGGCTACATTTTTTTTTTTTTAATCATATCACCCCGAGCAAGGCTGTAACGCCACTGATGTGCAGGGGGCTACATAGGAGTGAAAAGATTGGAAAAGAGAAAACCGGAAACCACATCCTAAACAGGAAACAAGGGATGAGCCTCTTCAACTGTTCAATAGACGTGGGTGGAGTGTGAACCGGGCGATAGTTTAGTCTGTCTACTCCAATTGAAAAAAAAAAAGAAAAGAGTGAAAAGATTGGAAAAGAGAAAGCCGGAAACCACATCCTAAATAGGGAACAAGGGATGAGCCTCTTCATCTGTTCAATAGACGTGGGTGGAGTGTGAACAGGGCGATAGTTTAGTCTATCTACTCCAATTGAAAAAAACAAAAAGAAAAAAGTGAAAAGATTGGAAAAGAGAAAGCCGGAAACCACATCCTAAACAGGGAACAAGGGATGAGCCTCTTCAACTGTTCAATAGACGTGGGTGGAGTATGAACAGGGCGATAGTTTAGTCTATCTACTCCAATTGAAAAAAACAAAAAGAAAAAAGTGAAAAGATTGGAAAAGAGAAAGCCGGAAACCACATCCTAAACAGGGAACAAGGGATGAGCCTCTTCAACTGTTCAATAGACGTGGGTGGAGTGTGAACCGGGCGATAGTTTAGTCTGTCTACTCCAATTGAAAAAAAAAAAGAAAAAAAAAAGAGTGAAAAGATTGGAAAAGAGAAAGCCGGAAACCACATCCTAAACAGGGAACAAGGGATGAGCCTCTTCATCTGTTCAATAGACGTGGGTGGAGTGTGAACAGGGCGATAGTTTAGTCTATCTACTCCAATTGAAAAAAACAAAAAGAAAAAAGTGAAAAGATTGGAAAAGAGAAAGCCGGAAACCACATCCTAAACAGGGAACAAGGGATGAGCCTCTTCAACTGTTCAATAGACGTGGGTGGAGTATGAACAGGGCGATAGTTTAGTCTATCTACTCCAATTGAAAAAAACAAAAAGCAAAAAGTGAAAAGATTGGAAAAGAAAAAGCCGGAAACCACATCCTAAACAGGGAACAAGGGATGAGCCTCTTCAACTGTTTAATAGACGTGGGTGGAGTGTGAACCGGGCGATAGTTTAGTCTGTCTACTCCAATTGAAAAAAAAAGAAAAAAGAAAAGAGTGAAAAGATTGGAAAAGAAAGCTGGAAACCACATCCTAAACAGGGAACAAGGGATGAGCCTCTTCACCTGTTCAATAGACGTGGGTGGAGGGTGTGAACAGGGCGATAGTTTAGTCTATCTACTCCAATTGAAAAAAAGAAAAAGAAAAAAGTGAAAAGATTGGAAAAGAGAAAGCCGAAACCACATCCTAAACAGGAAACAAGGGATGAGCCTCTTCAACTGTTCAATAGACGTGAGTGGAGTGTGAACAGGGCGATAGTTTAGTCTATCTACTCCAATTGAAAAAAGAAAAAAAGAAAAGAGTGAAAAGATTGGAAAAGAGAAAGCCGGAAACCACATCCTAAACAGGGAACAAGGGATGAGCCTCTTCATCTGTTCAATAGACGTGGGTGGAGTGTGAACAGGGCGATAGTTTAGTTTCAAACTTGGTTCTCCGATTTTTCGTTCCAAGCCGATATCTACTGCACCAAAACGCGTATCTTTAGTATCTTGTAGTACTGGTATTGATATTGAACTGACCAATTTTTCATTCCAATATAGGAAAAAAAAAAAAATAGAAAAGAAATTAGAGCAGTGTGCTCGCACCAAATATCAAATGGTGAATATCTTCATTACCATTATGACTTTTATTACTGTTACTAATCATCCATTCTTCTTTACATCGATTGTCTTCTATCATTCAATTCTGTATTTCTTTCTTAAATCTGCAGTTTTTTTTCATTTGTCTTCTTTTTCTTCCATTGTTTCTCTGATTCTATTTCCTTCTTCTATCCAATTATTTATTCCTTTCTTTCATCGATTTCCTTTCTTCATTTTATTCCTTCTTTTTCCTTCCTTCCTTCGTTTTCTTCTTCCGTCTTTTTTTTTTTTTACTTAGTTTATTTTTTTAGGATCCAATCACTTCTTTCTTTCTTTCTTTCTTTCTTTCTTTCTTTATTTCTTTCCCCCCCTTCTTCGTTACTTCTTTTCCTCCCCTTCTTCATCTTCTTCCATACTTCTTTTTCTTTCTTCGTATTTTTCCTTCTTATCTTTCAGTTATTCTGTTTCTTTCTGTCTTTTTTCTTTGCATTCTTGCTCACTATCTTTCCTTCTTTTGTTCTTCTTTACTTTCTATTTTCTTTCTTTTTCTTTCTTTCTTTCTTTTTCTTCTTCCATCTTGCTTTTTCCATCCTTATCTTCTTCAATCTTTCTTTTTCTTTACTCCTCCTTTTCTAACTTTCAATTATTTTCTTTCTTTCTTTCTTTCTTTCTTTCTTTCTTGTCCCCTCTTTTTTCTTTCTTCCTTATTTTTATTCTTTCTCTGTTTCAATTCTTTCTTTCTTTCTTTCTCTCTTTCTTTCTTTCTTTCTTTCTTATCCCTTACCAAACTGCATACTCTGGCTTTTACCAATTGTCTTCTTTGCATCTTCAATTCCACTCCTGTTTTATCTAGTTATAATTTCCTTCCTTCCTTCCTTCCTTCCTTCCTTCCTTCCTTCCTTCCTTCCTTCCTTCCGCTTGATTTCTCCCGACATACTTTTCCTCACCCATCCATACAAAACAATCTCCATAAAAAAAAACTTCCTATCGACTCTTGCCTCTTTCCACGTATTCCCTTCTATGTCGTCTGTTCAAAGGCCGTTGGAGGCAGACGAAGAGTTATTAAGAATCGCATTGTCTCCTATCGATCGAAAGTTTTTTTTTTATTATTATTTTTTTATTTTTTTTTATTTTAGTTTTCTGTACCAAGTGCCGCAGCAGGGGAGTGTTGTTCCCTGGTGAAAGTCCCGGCTGCAGAGTTGAGTTCGTCTTCTCGCTTTCGTGCAAATCAACCACCTTCAGCGCCGATTTTCCTCCTGTGCTTTCAGTGACCGACTTTTTCTTTCCTTTCTTGAATCGTTTTTGTTCTAATTAATGGTTTTTCTTGCCTTCTTTTTTTTTTTTTTTAAAGAAAACAAAACAAAAACGAAATGGAGTACTTATTTTTCGTATTTATTTATTGTTTCGTATTTTTATTTATTATTTCGTATTTTTCGTATTTATTTATTGTTTCGTATTTTTAAACAAATGATGGTCCGATCCCCACCGACTAATTCACGAGCAGGTTCTTAGAGAGAAGCAAACAATCAGTGAGTTCTTTTCAAATGCCTTAAAAAAAAAAAACTCAGTTTTAAACAAATTTTCTCAGTTCTAAATTTTTTGGTAAATTTTCGTTTGAGGACCCGAAGGCCTTCACCTCTTCAAATCTTTCCAAAATATCCCTATTTCCGTGCAAATGTATATGCTGAACTCAAATCGATAATTGTTTATTGAAGAAACCTACCTTTTTTTCATTTTATCGAGAAGAAAAATATGGAACTTCTTGTCGCTGTTTATCTCACGCCCCTAACCACGATTAGAAAATGTTATTCATTGCAGACTGACTTCACGTGTAGATTTCCGGTTTTTCGGTTTTTTTACTTCCATTTTGCGATTAATACCCGGAAAATGAATCCCGAACCCAACAAATCGCGGATTAATTGCTACAAAGGGAGTAAATAGAACGAATTCAGTATCCTACGCCTCAAGTCATTCAGCGGTTAATCAGATATGAGAACGGTGGTAAGGGGTGAGATAGAGTCCGGTTTATTTCTGGTCGATAACATGAAAAAAAGGTGCGTTTCTTCTATAAACAATTATCGATTTGCGTTCAGCATATACATTTGCACGAAAATAGGGATGTTTTGAAAAGATTTAAAGGGGTAAAGGCCTTCGGGTCCTAAAACGAAAATTTACCAATTTTTTAAAGAACTATTGGGATAAGACCGCGGAGCATTTTAAAGTGAATTTAAAAGAAGTTCGATGTTTGTCCATGAATTTATTCAGCAACATGTGTCATTTTCTTCCACTACCTTTCTCTCTTTTTGAGGCAGCTTCATGATTTCATACTTCCAGAACTTGGCATTTTACTGTGTGATGAAATAATCCAAGTGGTTCTTACAAACTTCCGGCGCACTTGAGTTTCCCCACCCGCCTATGAAAGAGTTGAAATAAGTGTTCAATCTGGAGATGCGAGTACAGCAGGTGTAGTATAACACACCAAGCTAAGCCACACCAACTTTTACCTTTTGCTACAAAGAGACAAAGTGGAAGAACAACTTGTCGCATATCCTTTCTACTGACGAATATGGCTGACTGGAGCCAGAGATACGGATGGCTAGACCCGGTCTGTCTGGGACTGCTGCTGAGACAGTTGCAACATATGGCGATTTTCTAAGCGCTGGTTAGATGTGGCACAAGGCCGGAGATATGAGGCACCAAGTGAGGATCGAACTCGCTACTCTATTATAGCGAGACATGCTTACTAACTATTGCAACACATCGAGGACATGGCGATTTTTTAAGCGTAGCCTAGAGTGACACAATGGGTGGTGCACCCAGTGAGAATCGAACTCACACATAATTGATCTAATGAGACAAGCTTGCCAACTTTTACACCACACCGAGGAGTTGGTCAGTCTTTATCCTGTGCCCCGACTGAAACGGGTTGTGACACAAGGTCAGTTTTTAATGTGGGGAACCTGGGCGTGTACGCTCAGGCCGCTGGTCAAAATTTATCCAGACCGCGCATACTCGATGACTGGGTACTAAGTTTGTCATAGCTTGTCTTAGCTGGTTTACGTTGGTCTTAGCTGGCCTGGCATTGTCCTAATGAAATATGGCACGCTTTTAATTGATTTTCTTTAATCGGTTCAATTAGGAATATAGTCAGTTGAGTGCCATACGTGATGCACGCGATCATGTCTCGAAAGAGACATGACTGACTGGGCAGAAGATTCTCCCGCAGTAGGTTGCCATTACTTTCTGTGGGAAACTGGTTGCCTGCCAAGGCTATAGAACCCAATCATTTAACCCATAACTGGAAGGAATAGACGGATTAATACCTTTCCCAAAGGTATTTGCGCGTAAGTGAAATCAACGAATTTGACTGGAATTCGAACTCGGCTCTCCGAGTCGATATCTACTGCACCACAAAGGACATCTATCATCATTTATCCATCACACCCAATGGTGCATAGGGTAGCAACGTTTTGTTGGTGTAACAAACCGATTTTACGGGACAGAGTTGTTAGCCCTGTACCCAACCCCCAACCCCCAAGCCCCAAGCCTGAAGCCTGAAGGACCGGTGGGCCATTCTTGGTCCTCACGTTTACAGCACCTGATATTCTCAAATGGTCACCCATTTAGTACTGACCAGGCTCGATGTTGTTTAACTTCGGTGATCGGACGGAAACCGGTGCCTGCAACACGATATAGCCGAAGACAAAGTACATCTCTAGTGCTTGTCTAAATTAAACGTCTGGTTTTGTGTCACACACCCTGTCGGTAATCACACATTTAAAAATAACGACTGAAAGATAAAACTTCAACTTCCCGGACCAGTAACACTTGTGTAATTGATCCAGCATAAAAAAGGCTTCATAAACAAACGAATCAAATCATTGTTCCTTGCCAGATAAACTGACATCTGATTATTCAAATAGGAGTGCAGATGCTGTTATTTAAAAAAAAACAAAAAAACATATCAACAGCAAATATGACGTCATCATCAGTGCGATAATGGTTTTCAGCCATGTGTTATTTGGTGTTACAAAACAGATGATAGTCAAATCAGGAGAATAGAGAGGGTGATTAACCAGTTTAACACCACAGTCACGCATAACAGCCATTAAAACCAAATATTGAGGACTGTCCTGATGAGAAGAGGCCTCTTTTTTCAGTTTTTCTTTTGTCCCTATTTTTGTGTATATATATATATATATATATATATATATATATATATATATATATATATATATACACTAGCAGTATAGCCCGGCCGGCGTTGCTCGGGTGTAATGAAAGCTTTAAAACTAATCCATGGTCCTGGAGCTCAGACTCAGCCTAAAGAATATTTGTGTGAAGTTTGGTGAGAATCGGATAAAATTGTGGATTTGTATAAAGGACATACAGACAGATAAACAGACACACACACACACACACACACACACACACACACACACACACACACACACACACAGACATCTTGCCTTTTATATATATATTATCGATTTTCTGCACTATTGTAAGAACTGCAACCTTGAAACTTCTGAATATCATTTCTTATGTCTTTGTCTATGAGTGTATCAAATTTGATTAAAATCGGACCACTCCATCTATAACCCGATTTTCTCGATTATCGATTTTCGATATTTATCGTGGGTACCTCGACACAAAACCTAGCTAAGAACACTCACAGACGCTTGTAGTACAACTGTGTAAATTTTCAAGAAAATCGGTTTAGCCGTTTCGGAGTCTATAGTTAACGGATACACGCACACACATAGACACACACATACACACACACACACACACACACACACACACACACAGAGACAAAGTTCCATTTGTAATTAAGTTTATATATATATATATATATATATATATATGTTTATTTCCTTTTGCTTTATTTCTTTGTCCTTTTTTTTCCGTTTTCTTTTTTTCTCTTCTTTTTTTCTCTTCTCTTTTTTCTCTTCTTTCTACTAATCAATCGTCTACTTTTTCTTCAACCTTGCTTTTTTTTCTATTCTTTGGGGCTCTTTTTAAATGAGTGAGATTTTTTTTTGTAAATTACCGTTACAAATGTCTATTCTAAATATGGACATGTGAGCGTCTGTGTAAAAAAATTGGGTGGCGGGATATTTTGAAGATCAGCTGTTGTACCATTTGGTCTGACGAGCAGCAATAATAACATCATTATGCAGTGAAATATGTATTACCCATTGTAATTGTAATAAATCAAAAATCTTTTTAAAATGATATTACTCTGTTAAATTAAATAAATGAATTTAACATTTAGTTCTTTTGAGTTCGTCTTTATCAGAATTTACCTGGATAGTATACCAAGTGTGCTACGTTTTATATATATATATATATATATATATATATATATATATATACTAGAAGTATAGCCCGGCGTTTCTCGGGTGTAATGAAAGCTTTAAAACTAATCCATAGTCCAGGAGCTCAAACTCAGCCTAAAGAATATTTGAAATAATAAAATAATTGCGACAATTTACAAATCGCATATATATATATATATATATATATATATATATATATATATATATATATATATATATATACTAGAAGTATAGCCCGGCGTTTCTCGGGTGTAATGAAAGCTTTAAAACTAATCCATGCTCCTGGAGCTCAGACTCTTTGGACGTTGGCACAAAAGACTAAAAAGCAATAGTTGTTTCCAGTTAAAGCGAAACCGTAGACTGAAAAAAATGAATGGATGTAAGTCAAATTTTGATTTCCTGGTATCGATATCAAATAAGTTTCTTTCGTTGTAAACTGAATTTTGAAGGCTAAATAAGTCCTCTGAGTAAATTGTATCATGACTAAGAACTACAATTATACTTACTTAGAGCCAAACCCGAAGCAAAAACTAAAATAAAAGGGCTGAAAAATGCAGACATACAGGCAGATAAAAAGGCACACACACAAACATCTTGCGTTTTATACATATATTATCGATTTTCTGCACTATTGTAAGAACTGCAACCTTGAAACTTCTGAATATCATTTCTTATGTCTTTGTCTATGAGTGTATCAAGTTTGATTAAAATCGGACCACTCCTTCTATAACCCGATTTTTTCGATTATCGATTTTTGATATTTATCGGTTGTACCTCGACACAAAACCAAGCTAAGAACACTCGCAGACGCTTATAGTACAACTGTTTAAATTTTCAAGAAGATCGGTTCAGCCGTTCCGGAGTCTATAGGTAATGGACACACACAGACACACACAGACACACACAGACACATACACACACAGAGACAAAATTCCATTTATAAATAAGTTTATATATATATATATATATATATATATATATATATATATTGTGTAAATTTTAAATGGAAAAAGTGTATTTGTCACGCGTTTCATTCGGACTGGGTTTGTTGATGTTGTTGTAACTACACATACTCAAACGAGAGATGCTAGTAGTTTAAAATATTTTTGAGAAAAATTTAAAAAATAATTTTTTTGCAATCTTGCCAAATTCATCTATATTATTTTTCTTTTTCTTTCTATCATCTTTGTTTTTAAATATCCCACATTATGATAACGGAAAATTGCAAAGAATTGTGTAACGTTGTGAGAATCTAGGCCCAAATTACTGCGACTGAACTAGCGATTAAAGTACTTTATAAACATTTACGTCTCAGTTAATTATTTTCTCTTTTTAGTTAGAGAGCACCAATCTTCCTAAGAACGACCCAAAGACCATCCCTTAAAAAGATATCAAAGACCTCAGTGAGATCAACGAAAGTAATAAATAAAACCTTGTCTTTTCTCATGCTTTCTCTTGTACGAGGGTCATTCAATAAATAAGGTGAATTTTTCAGTATAAGGACTTCTAATACAGATAGAAGCTTACTTCTTTTTTTCATTTTTCAACGTAGTCTCCCAGCAGTGTTACACACTTTTCCCATCTGTGTACAAGCTTCCGTATTCCCTCAGAGTAAAAATCTTTGGGACTGATGTCTCAGCCAATTACTCACAGTACTTTTGACTTCATCGTCACTTTCAAACTTCGATCCTCTCGTGAACGCTTTCAAGGGACCAAACAGATTAAAGTCTGAAGGGGCAAGGTTTGGGCTGTAAGTGGGTGAGGGAGCAAAACCCAGCCCAGCTCGCTGATGGTCTGCGCCGTTTGGGCTGCTGTGTGAGGCATTGCGTTTTCTTAGAGTAGGCAAGGTCATCATGGACAATTTTGTGTGCTGTCACAACAAATAGGCTTAAAGTCCTTGCAATATCATCCACTGTCACCATTCTGTCAGACTGAATGAGGTCATTGACTGATTCGATCACCTCAGGAGACCTCACTTCTGTAGGCCTCCCAGGCCTAATTTTCATCCTCAACACTGCTTCGTCCTTCTTTAAACAATTTAGCTCACCTGTAGACATTTTTTGGCTGAAACATGTGGCACCATACAGAGTTGATATTCCCGTATGATTTTCAAATCGTTTGCACCCTTCAGCAACCAAAAACTTGATAACTGACCTCTGTTCAATCCTGGAGCATGCTTCTTGGTCGGCCAATTTTCTTAATCTCCAAAACTCTCAAATTTTTTTTCAATCTGCAAAAACATTAAATCCCTTTGAAAAAAAAAAGGAATTTAAAAAAAAAAGTAAGCTTCAATCTGTATTAGAAGTCTTTATACCGAAAAATTCACCTTATTTATTGAATGACCCTCGTAGAAGTCCTTATACCGAAAGATTCACCTTATTTATTGAATGACCCTCGTAGAAGTCCTTATATCGAAAAATTCACCTTATTTGCTGAATGACCCTCGTAGACGTCCTTATACCGAAACATTCACCTTATTTATTGAATGACCCTCGTAGAAGTCCTTATACCGAAAAATTCACCTTATTTATTGAATGACCCTCGTAGAAGTCCTTATACCGAAAAATTCACCTTATTTATTGAATGACCCTCGTAGTTCTTCCAAATCGAAACTTGCACTGTGATACAGACAAGACTGAATCAGCCAGAGTTTGTTCAAGATGATCCTGTCAAGAATTTTTCCAGCAACACACAGGAGGAAGGTAACTTTACAGTTGTCTCGTTTGCATGGAGTATTTTTGTGCTTAAAAAGATGTACAATCGAAACATTTTTAAACTCTTGGGAGAACTGACCCTGAATCCTAGATTTAAAAAAAAAAAGAGGTCACAAATTTTATGAACAATGAGATTGCTGCCATGTCTGTATATTTCTGCTGGTATGTCATCGTTACCAGAGAACTTCTAGTTTTCAACTTGTTTTGTGGCGTTTTTTTTTTCTCTCAGCAATAGATGGAGTAGCTTATAGCCCTTCAGGAATAGGCGTCTGTGTTACGTTATTGACAATATTCTCGTCACCATTCGAAACCATTCTAGAAATGTTCTACTCATCGTTTTTTATCTGTAAGAGGTTTGCCATTGAAAGAAATGATAGGAGTTGAGCCAATTCACACAGGTCCAAAGACACCCCATAGATTTTGACCTAATCATTTAAAGTCGTCTCTATCAGCAGCATCCTGACTTTCTTGTGCCTTCTTTGGCCATCTTGCTTGTTTTAATATCCATACTTGAAATTGGCATAGGTTTCTGGCTTTCTTGAATCTATTACACAAATTTTGCACAATGTACACTCTCTCCTCCAAAGCAGCATAGTATGTACTAGTACACACACACACACACACACACACACACACACACACACACACACATATATATATATATATATATATATATATATATGTGTGTGTGTGTGTGTGTGTGTGTGTGTGTAGGTATATATGTCCAGGCCGTAAACGGTGAGAATAATCCAAAAAGATCAGCTTATATTTATATTTCATTTCTATGACCTAAATTAGCTCATTTCATCAGACCACACTATATTCGCTTCATGCGGTACAAATATTTTCTCAGATTAAACATTTCTTTAAAATGAAAAGGAAAACAAGTAAAAAGATTTAAAAACAGAGACGTTGGCGTTATTATCAGTTGGGGATCTACACACACACACACACACACACACACACACACACACATATATATATATATATATATATATATATATATATATGTAAGAAAAATTAAGACAGACACGTTATTTCATGGTGAATCAGTGTATAAGGCTATTTCAGGCGAACCATCGTCAGCTTCCGTCTTTATCTTACAAAGGATTTTACACAAAAAATAAAATGTAAAATAAAGACGGAAGCTGACGATGGTTCGCCTGAAATAGGCCTACACTTCCGATTCACCATGAAATAACGTGTTTGCCTAAATTCTTCTTATATTTGCTCTATATGTATTTATATGCATTATGTTTAGAGCTCTCTTAAAGAGTTATCCTACCACTGTATGTACAGGGTACTCCTTTGGATTCTTCTATACCCACACTGCATGCTGATATATATATATATGTATATATAGAATCAGTTGTCATAAAAGTTATGAGCATTTGTACCGTCTTGATGCTGTTAAAATACTTCATTTAAGATGGAAACCAACAGCTTCATATTGTTAATCTAAGAGGAAACCCTCTAAGGTGATTTACCTAGCAATAACGTCGTTGATTAGACCTGCTATTGCTTTGCCAAAGATAGGGCGTGTCCGTTTAGGACTCTTCACAATTTTCTCTCATTTCCAGCTCTTCGAAAGATTTGTATTTTCACTAATTCTCTTCGTCTCTTTTTTTGTCGCCCGTTAACCCTCAGTCAATCTAGTCTTCTTTATGTCCTGTGAGTATCAAATCAACCTAGGCCCACTTTTCCTATTATGAGTCTCAGAAATATCAACAGGCACATTCTCATTCTGAAAACAAGCGAATATTTTGTCTTCAATTTTTCTTGAAACTTCCACGTTCTTCACATTTTCGCATCATTGGAATTCTTAACAATCTTCTCTAAAATTCATTGCTGTTACTTCAAGTCTCTTCTTAATCTGTGAGGAAATTGGACAGCATTCACCTTCGTATCGTATAATTGATATTACATAAGAGTTAATGACATTTTACTTTGTAGAAAAATATTTATGTTGCTTCCAGTCACTTCTTCATCTGTGGAGAGATTGTCCAGAATTCACTGATATATAGGACGACTGATATTACATAATAGTTTAGGACGCTTTTCTTTGTAGACGCATATTTCTGTTGCTTAAAGACACTTCTTCATCTGCAATGATATTGTCCAGCATTCACTGCCATATAGGAGTACTGATATTACATAACAGTTCAGGACTCTTTTCTTTGTAGAAGCACATTTCTGTTGCTTCAAGTCTCTTCTTCATCTGTGAATTGATTGTCAAGTATTCGCTGCCATATAGGAGTACTGATATTACATAACAGTTCAGGACTCTTTTCTTTGTAGAAGCACATTTCTGTTGCTTCAAGTCTCTTCTTCATCTGTGAGGAGATTGTCCAGCATTCACTGCCATATAGGAGGACTGATATTACATAACAGTTCAGGACTCTTTTCCTTGTAGAAGCACATTTCTGTTGCTTCAAGTCTCTTCTTCATCTGTGAGGTGATTTTTCAGCATTCACTGCCATATAGGAGGACTGAAATTACTTAACAGTTCAGGACTCTTTTCCTTGTAGAAGCACATTTCTGTTGCTTCAAGTCTCTTCTTCATCTGTGAGGAGATTGTCCAGCATTCACTGCCATATAGGAGGACTGATATTACATAACAGTTCAGGACTCTTTTCTTTGTAGAAGCACATTTCTGTTGCTTCAAGTCTCTTCTTCATCTGTGAATTGATTGTCAAGTATTCGCTGTAAGAGGAGGATGATTATTACATTACAGTTTTTTGCTCTCTACAGTCTCCGTAATCAGTTTAAAAACTTCTTAGATATTTAAATGCTCAGGCTTTCTTTCGGCATCTCCAGTTTGCAGTTAACAACATGGCCTGCTTGTTTTGCTCGCAACCCTACATTCTGTTGTCTTGCTATGCATTATATATCAATATACCTCCATGTTAAGACCACGATTTTTTACCATAATGGAACTGAATAATGTGAGTGTTTAGCCATTCAATTCGGGAGCCTTTTTCAATATTGTTGTGGAGTAGGTTTTGCACTGAAGGTTATAATCGGGCTCTGTCGGTTGCTAATCGGATAACTACCGATTAAAATCAACTGCCTAGTAGTTCTACTGAACTCCAATAGGACTCTAAAGAACTTCCCGAAAATTTCTCAAGAACTTATCCCGTTAACTTCCTGTTAACTTTTATTAATATAGGATGGAGAATCCATTATCTGAGGAATAGGTGTGTTTCCCCATAACACTATCTATCTATCTATCTATCTATCTATCTATCTATCTATCTATCTATCTATCTATCTATCTATCTCAGCCTATTCCTATCTATCTATCTCAGCCTATTAATATCTATCTATCTATCTATCTATCTCAGCCTATCTATCTATCTATCTCAGCCTATCTATCTATCTATCTATCTATCTATCTATCTATCTATCTATCTATCTATCTCAGCCTATGCATATCTATCTATCTATCTATCTATCTATCTATCTATCTATCTATCTATCTCAGCCTATTCCTATCTATCTATCTCAGCCTATTAATATCTATCTATCTATCTATCTATCTATCTATCTATCTATCTATCTATCTATCTATCTCAGCCTATCTCTATCTATCTATCTCAGCCTATTAATATCTATCTATCTATCTATCTATCTATCTATCTATCTATCTATCTATCTATCTATCTATCTCAGCCTATTCCTATCTATCTATCTCAGCCTATTAATATTTCCTATCTATCTATCTATCTATCTATCTATCTATCTATCTATCTATCTATCTATCTATCTATCTATCTATCTATCTCAGCCTATGCATATCTATCTATCTATCTATCTATCTATCTATCTATCTATCTATCTATCTCAGCCTATTAATATCTATCTATCTATCTTTCTATCTATCTATCTATCTCAGCCTATGCATATCTATCTATCTATCTATCTATCTATCTATCTATCTATCTATCTATCTATCTCAGCCTATTCCTATCTATCTATCTCAATTAATATCTATCTATCTATCTATCTATCTATCTATCTATCTCAGCCTATGCATATCTATCTATCTATCTATCTATCTATCTATCTCAGCCTATTCATATCTATCTATCTCAGCCTATTAATATCTATCTATCTATCTATCTATCTATCTATCTATCTATCTATCTCAGCCTATCTATCTATCTATCTCAGCCTATTAATATCTATCTATCTATCTATCTATCTATCTATCTATCTATCTATCTCAGCCTATGCATATCTATCTATCTCAGCCTATCTATATCTATCTATCTCAGCCTATTAATATCTATCTATCTATCTATCTATCTATCTATCTATCTCAGCCTATTCATATCCATCTATGTCAGCCTATTAATTAATATCTATCTATCTATCTATCTATCTATCTATCTATCTATCTATCTCAGCCTATTCATCTCTATCTATCTATCTATCTATCTATCTATCTATCTATCTCAGCCTATTCATCTCTATCTATCTATCTATCTATCTATCTATCTATCTATCTATCTATCTATCTCAGCCTATTCATATCTATCTATCTCAGCCTATTAATATCTATCTATCTATCTATCTATCTATCTATCTATCTATCTATCTATCTATCTATCTATCTATCTCAGCCTATTCATATCCATCTATGTCAGCCTATTAATATCTATCTATCTATCTATCTATCTATCTATCTATCTATCTATCTATCTATCTTAGCCTATTCATCTATCTATCTATCTATCTATCTATCTATCTATCTATCTATCTCAGCCTATTCCTATCTATCTATCTCAGCTCCTTAATATCTATCTATCTATCTATCTATCTATCTATCTATCTATCTATCTATCTATCTATCTCAGCCTATTCCTATCTATCTATCTCAGCCCATTAATATCTATCTATCTATCTATCTATCTATCTATCTATCTATCTATCTATCTATCTATCTATCTCAGCCTATTCCTATCTATCTATCTCAGCCTCTTATTAATATCTATCTATCTATCTATCTATCTATCTATCTATCTATCTATCTATCTATCTCAGCCTATGCATATCTATCTATCTATCTATCTATCTATCTATCTATCTATCTATCTCAGCCTATTAATATCTATCTATCTATCTTTCTATCTATCTATCTATCTCAGCCTATGCATATCTATCTATCTATCTATCTATCTATCTATCTATCTATCTATCTATCTATCTATCTATCTCAGCCTATTCCTATCTATCTATCTCAGCCTATTAATATCTATCTATCTATCTATCTATCTATCTATCTATCTATCTATCTATCTATCTATCTATCTATCTCAGCTCATGCATATCTATCTATCTATCTATCTATCTATCTATCTATCTATCTCAGCTCATTCATATCTATCTATCTCAGCCTATTAATATCTATCTATCTATCTATCTATCTATCTATCTATCTCAGCCTATTCATATCTATCTATCTCAGCCTATTAATATCTATCTATCTATCTATCTATCTATCTATCTATCTCAGCCTATGCATATCTATCTATCTCAGCCTATTCATATCTATCTATCTCAGCCTATTAATATCTATCTATCTATCTATCTATCTATCTATCTCAGCCTATTCATATCCATCTATGTCAGCCTATTAATATCTATCTATCTATCTATCTATCTATCTATCTATCTATCTATCTATCTCAGCCTATCTATCTCTATCTATCTATCTATCTATCTATCTATCTATCTATCTATCTATCTCAGCTCATTCATATCTATCTATCTATCTATCTATCTATCTATCTATCTATCTATCTCAGCCTATCTATATCTATCTATCTCAGCCTATTAATATCTATCTATCTATCTATCTATCTATCTATCTATCTCAGCCTATTCATATCCATCTATGTCAGCCTATTAATACCTATCTATCTATCTATCTATCTATCTATCTATCTATCTATCTATCTATCTCAGCCTATTCCTATCTATCTATCTATCTATCTATCTATCTATCTATCTATCTATCTATCTATCTATCTATCTCAGCCTATTCCTATCTATCTATCTCAGCCTATTAATATCTATCTATCTATCTATCTATCTATCTATCTATCTATCTATCTATCTATCTATCTATCTATCGCAGTAAAAATACTGCACAGGAAGAAACACTGGAGAGTCTCACGTCCGAAAGAATCAATGCATATGCTCGTCTATGATGCCCCTCTTAGTAGGCCTAGAATCGAAATAAGCACAATATGGAAGCCGTTAATACATACAGAAGAGGTACGGTGGAATAATGGTTAACGTTCGGATTGATGAATCGGAGGTCCGATTTCGAATTACAGGCGAATCGATTTACGTACTAATATCTTTGTGAAAGATATGAATCTGTAGCGGATAAGAAATCAATTAAAATCAACGCCGTTCTTCTTCACTTTTACAGAAATTCACAACGACGTGTGAAATCCTGGTTTTCCCGAATAGAAAAAGGATTGACCATGTGCTTAACCAGATTTCGCAAGTAGGTGTTAAAGTGATTTTTGACCAATGGGAGCGACTTGTAAGATTTGAAAGGACTTAGCGATCCAGTGCGAAATTCAAAAGGACATATATAAATGACTTCGCAGCGTCAGAGACACAGATGGGAGCAGCGAAAGAGAGACACACATCTAAAATGTAACTTCGAAGATAGAGACGCAACTGAGAGATGATTTTTGGTCCCTACCCGACACAAAATGTACCGGGTAAGTATATATTTACCCTACTCCCCCACTGGATCTTATTTAACGTGGGGAACCTGAGCGTGAACACTCAGGCCATTGGTCAAATATTACCCAGCTCGTGCTTACGCGGTAACTGTGTACCAAACTGGTCGCATCTGCTCAGAGCTAGTCATAGCTGGTCAGATTTTGTCATATGCCCCCTCACCACCACCACAAAATGTGGCAGATGAATATATGGAGATTTTCTAAACGCAGCTTAGATGTGGCACAAGGCCGAAAGTATGGGACACCCAGTGAGGATGGACCTCACTACTCGGTTCTAATAGGTTCTAGCGAGACAAGTTTGCTCACCATTACACCACTGAAGATTGACTCCAACAGTTTATTTTTCCTGTTAGTTAAGTGCCATACGTGATACACGCTTGAGCAGAAGATTATCCTGCAGTAGGTTGCCATTACTTTCTGCGGTAGACTGGTTGCCGACCAAGGCTATAGAACCCAATCTGTCCTGTTATTTAACTCATAACTGGAAAGAATAGACGGATTAATACCTTTTCCAAGGGTATTTGCGCGTAAGTGAATGCAATGAATTCAGCGGGAATTCGAACTCTGCTCCCCGATTTCGCGTTCCGAGCCGATATCCAATGCACCACAACGCACTTGACAATGCCGAAAAGTAAGGATAGGAAAAGAATGGTCGTTTTCTGTAAACTTAGCTAGACACAATCACTGATCAAACATTCCACATTATTCCACACCAAAACAACACATTCTTACTTACCATTCTTACAGCATACACCATAATACCTCAGGATCTCCATGAAGTCATAACTAGTCTCCATACGTGCAATACTTGCCTGTGGGATGAAGGGGAATAAATGAACATTTAAAAATCTAAACTCTAATGCAATAGTTCTAGCAAGACAAGCTTGTTAACCATTACACTACGTCGGGGTGCCCAAATCAAAGATTAAGTATTTGTGAAATCTATGGTAAAACAGGTTTCTCATTTTCCATTCATTCAGTCATCGGATTTGACACTTTGTTTTATAGGAATATCTACTTTTCTCTGATGCGAAAATTTCGTGTAGGTTTTTTAGATCCCACTTGAGAATATCTAGGTAGCTTTCATTCTTTCAAACTTAACACTTTTTGAACTAAACCAACCACTTAGCTTAATTTAATCCATTTCCCGCCTTACTCTTGGGATTGTGTCTGTCGTTAAATATCTTTTCATCTTTTTCCCGCCACAGGTATTGCTTTCTTGAATAGCTGAAATTTTCAGCTTCATTTAATCAAACCACAAGATTTTATCCCCAAATGCTTTAGTTTTGTTCAGAGGATTTTTAAAAAATCATTTCCCCCGAAGCAAAATGCTGTGTAGAAAGACGACCAACCTTCGCTACACTAAAATATTGAACATGGGTTTTCCATCGATTATTAAAGCAAGCGATTCGCAAAGTCGTCACAAAGTGTGTTGCACTAGTGCGATATTTGTTAGTATTGTAATATTAATCCACGCGATTAAACAGATTTTTTTCATTAATTTTGTTATACTGGGTTTTTTTTTTAACCCATTAGTGCCAAAAAATTTTTCTTGAATTCTTTTTTTTTACAAAAATCTTCAATTTGTACAACTTTATTTAATACTAGACATATAAAAAAATTTCATTGCATTATTCAAAAAAAAAAATTAGTTTGGTTCTTATATTAAGACCAAACTTATAGGGCATGGTATATTTGAGCAAAATTACATGCATACATTTTCTTAGCTTTATAGGACAGAGCATTCATATATACTATACTAGCAGTATAGCCCGGCGTTGCTCGGGTGTAATGAAAGCTTTAAAACTAATCCATGGTCTTGGAGCTCAGACTCTTT
This sequence comes from Ascarosepion bandense, assembly GCA_037127315.1. NCBI lineage: Eukaryota > Metazoa > Mollusca > Cephalopoda > Sepiida > Sepiidae > Ascarosepion > Ascarosepion bandense. The sequence goes on from JBBBDQ010000558.1 coordinate 1,909,830, forward strand.
GGACGTTGGCACGAAAGACTAAAAAGCAATAATTGTTTCCAGTTAAAGTGACACCGTAGACTGAAAGAAAAATGAATAGATGTAAGTCAAACTTTGATTTCCTGCTATCGATATCAAATAAGTTTTATTCGTCGTAAATTGAATTTTGAAGGCTAAATAAGTCCTCTGAGTAAATGGTATCATGGCTGAGACTAAGAACTACAATTATACCTACTTAGAGCCAAACCCGAAGCAAAAACTAAAATAAAAGGGCTGAAAAAATACAGACATACAGTCAGATAAACAGGCACACACAGAAACATCTTGCCTTTTATATATATATTATCGATTTTCTGCACTATTGTAAGAACTGTAACCTTGAAACCTCTGAATATCGTTTCTTATGTCTTTGTCTATGAGTGTATCAAATTTGATTAAAATCGGACCACTCCTTCTATAACCCGATTTTTTCGATTATCAATTTTCGATATTTATCGAGTGTGCCTCGACACAAAACCTAGCTAAAAACACTCGCAGACGCTTATCGCACAACTTTGTAAATTATCAAGAAAATCGGTTCAGCCGTTTCGGAGTCTATAGGTAACGGACACACACACACACACACACAGACAAAGTCCCATTCATAAATAAGTTTTTATATATTTATATATATGACAAAGCTTATTCCTTTGTTTCTCACGAAATTTCCCTATCTTTTAATTCTTTGCCTAAAGTTTGTAAGACATATTTCAGTCTTCCAATGAGCCTTAAAACATTATTTTGATTTGTAATCATAAATTGATTATTTATAACCATATATTTTTAATTATGTGGTCACATCCGGAGATTAGTGTGTCAAACCAACGGGCACGTTTATGTTTTAGTATAGTACAAGTAAACATGCAATCTTAACATAAGATACTGAATAAATTTTCGACAATATTGTGGGAACGAAACGCACCTTTTATGACTATATATCCGGTACCATGAGAATCAGTCAGTTAAGTGTCAAACGTAAATCGCGGCGATCATGTCTCGAATGAGTCATGACTGACTGGACAGAAGATTATCCCGGCAGTTAGGTTGCCATTGCCTTCTGCGGTAGACTGGTTGCCAGCCAAGGCTATAAAGCCCAATCTTTCCTATTATTTAACCCATAACCAGAGGGAAGAGATGGATTAATACTTTTCCCAAGGGTATTTATGCGTAAGTGAATGGAAGAAGTTCAACTGGAATTCGAACTCGGCTTCTCGATTTGTCGTTCGAAGGTGATATCCACTGCACCACAACGCACATCCATTATGGGAATAGAAATTGAAGAAAAAAAATATGTATAGAATATTTAAACAGAACCTCTTATGGTAGATACTTCCCTGTGTTTGATGAGATTTCAAACGCAGTTCTTTATTGGGAATTGCTAGAATCGGCAAAGAAAATGAATGCAATTTTAAAGTGACTTCCGGTGTGACGTTTTTCTATCTACTTTTAAGATATTTTCCCCAGTTATTTAAATGTTCGTACTTGCTTGATTTTGCCATGCTTAGTTCACACTTTCCATCTTGAGTTGTTTCCCTTGCTGATAATTGGCGTGAAGAAGATTAATATTGGCCAAATATATCTTTGCAGTTTCGATTATCGAAGCATCGTATTATTCATCCATCAATTTCTTGAATGTGTTTTGTTCTGCCGAAGATGAAGAAGCCCAATATTGATTTGAAGCAATTGTTTAATTAATTAAATGGCAAGAAAGGCATATGGCATGATGTCCATATAGGTGAGAGTCGTTTAATTAAAGAAATTCAAGATGGTTGTGTTGTGAACCGTTCTCTTAAATTTTCGTCATGACTCATGTACATGAACACGTATTTCTCTCAAGATCCGTGGATGGCATTGGGAAATTAATCTGAAAGTGACAGTCTAAATGATGTAGTGGTTTAAATGAGACTTAACAGCGGGCGTTCCTGGTTCGATACCCGCGCTATGCCGTTTTTGGATGTGCGTTGTGGTGCAGTGGATATCGGCTAGGAACGACAAATCAGGGTGACGAGTTCAAATTCCAGTTGAATTCCTTGCATCTCCTTACGCACAAATACCTTTGGGAAAGGTATTAATCCGTCCCTTACCTCCAGTCATGGGTTAAATTATAGGATAGGTTGAGTTCTATAGCCTTGGCTAGCAACCAGTCTACCACAGAAAGCAATGACATTCTACTGTGGGATAATCTTCTGCCCAGTCAGTCATGATTCATCCGAGACATGATCGCCCAAGCGTGTATCATGTATGGTACATAACTGTGTAGATGTTGTGGGATCTCCCCTTTGTGTATATGATAATGGACTCGACTGAGTATGCATATACTCCTGTCATAGAGAGTTGAGAGTAGAGGGTATTCGTAGAGATCCGTGCCAGTTATCGGAGAGTACCGGAACTGATACGTAAGTTACCGAGAGATACCGAAGTTACCCAAAGACTACCGCATCGGAAGTCAGACTAGCTCTGAGCTCCACTCAGCTAGAATAATATACACGGGTATACTATTTCCAACGACTTCAAGAGTTGTATATATTTATTTCTTACAAATAGTATTCCTTGATTTACTAACCTGCTTTCAAGTTTGCATATTACGTTCAATATAACCTATTTTTCTCTCTCCATACCTGTTTTGTTGTTCATTATTTTGTGCGGTTCCTCACCCGGAATCCACAACAGTAGAAAAGGTCATAAACCAAGCAAAACAATTTTGTTGTGTGCAATGTGTTTGAAAGATGAAATTAAAGTAAAATAAAATAGCCATCGTTATCTTCTGTCTTTTTAATCCCTGTTCTTATTATTGTTCTTTCTCCTTAATGTTTTCTGTTATTTTCTTACATTCAGTAACCCCCTGCATCGTAGTGGCTTTATTGCCCTGTGATACAATCCTCGTAAAACTTTGTAATTCGGGTTAATAATATCTTAACCCAATAGTGCCCATGGTCCGTTTTTTTAGAACCAGATGGATGATTTACTTTATTTCAGTAATTCTTGCAGTTTTCAAATATATCTTTGGTTAGTCATAAAGAATGAAGTGTCTTTCAAATATATCACCGACTGTTTGATATATATTGGTTTTCTAAGCGCTGCTTAGATGTGGTATAAAGCCGAAAGTACCCAGTGAGGATCGAACTCATCACTCTAGTGATATAATCTTGCTAATCATTACACCAAGCCGGGGTTCCAAAATTGATGTATATTGTTAACACTGATGTCTCAGTTTTCAGTATAGAGTGAAAATCTTGAGGAGGAGGAGGAGGTTACAAACAGTTTCATCTATCATTCAAGCAAAAACTTTTTTGATAAGTAGTACTTATATCTAACTCATATTTGTATCTAAACTTATTTATAAATGGAACTTTGTCTCTGTGTGTGTGTGTCCGTTACCTATAGACTCCGAAACGGCTGAACCGATTTTCTTGAAAATTTACACAGTTGTACTATAAGCGTGTCGAGGTACACCCGATAAATATCGAAAATCGATAATCGAAAAAATCGGGTTATAGAAGGCATGGTCTGATTTTAATCAAATTTGATACACTCATAGACAAAGACATAAGAAACGATATTCAGAGGTTTCATGGTTACAGTTCTTACAATAGTGCAGAAAATCGATAATATATATATATATATAAAAGGCAAGATGTTTGTGTGTGTGTCTGTTTATCTGTCTGTATGTCCTTTATACAAATCCACAATTTTTATCTGATTCTCACCAAACTTCACACAAATATTCTTTAGGCTGAGTCTGAGCTCCAGGACCATGGATTAGTTTTAAAGCTTTCATTACACCCGAGCAACGCTGGCCTATACTGCTAGTAATAAATAGCCGTTTCCTTATGATGTTTTAAAACATTTAACCCCATCCAAAGAAAATGCCACTGACACGCAAGGGGTTATTGAGTAGAAAAGAATTAAAAAAAAAACATTAACAAGAAAAATATATAAAAGAGCAGGAAATAGGAGGGGCAATAACGATGGCCATTACATGTAAGTTTTTGAAGATCGTAGTTGACGCCAAAGCAAGGAGCAGGAAGAGAGTTCCATAAGCAAGAACTGTCTATTCTCCTATACGGTATTTTAGACAGATTATGATGACAATCGAAATGGCAAAGAACTGATTACATTTTTTTTCTTTAAGTTTAAAAAACAATTTCTTTTCCTAGCGGCGCAGAGACAATTCATTTTCGGAAATTTAATTCTTTGATTCATTCTAAGCCTTCCACTAGTCATGTATACAAACACTATAGTGTTAGCATATCACGGATACACACTAATGCCTAATATAAGGCTATTATAAAAAGCTTGGCAAAATTATTATACAAAATGATTGATAAAAAATGATGCATAATTTTCCCTAGTGTGTTTGTGCTAAAATGAATACGAAACACACATCCATCTTTCTGTTGTGGGACCTCCCTTTTCTATATGATAATGGACTCAGCTGAGTATACATATACTCCTGCCATTGAGAGAACAGTAGTACCGGAACTGATACGTAAGTTACCGAGAGATACCGAAGTTACCCAAAGACTACCGCATCAGAAGTCAGACTAGCTCTGAGCTCCACTCAGCTAGAATAATATACACGGATATACTATTTCCAACGACTTACTTCAAGATTTGTATATATTTATTTCTTACTGATAGTATTCCTGGATTTACTAACCTGCGTTCCAGTTTGCATATGACGTTCAATATAACCTACATTTCTACCTCTATATCTGTTTTTTTGTTGTTTTTTTTTTTTTTTGTTTTTTTTGTTCATTATTTTGTGCGATTTCTCACCTGGAATCCACAGGACTTTCAATAATAGGTAAATGTATAATGCATTTTGTTTGCCTTCGAAACGAACCAGGTCGAAATTGAACGGCTAAACACCCACAACATGCAGTTCGATTCTTGAAAATAAAATAGTGGTCTTAACATGAAGTTATATTGATAGATAATAATTTGTAAGAATGTATGGTTGCAAGCAAAAGAAGAAAATGCATGTTGTGTGCTGCAAATTAGAGATGCCGAGGGCAAGCACGAATATTTAAATATCTACAAAGTATTTTAACACATAAGGAAAATGTAAAGAGAGATAAACTGTAATATAATATCAGTCCTCCTATATGGCAGTAAATGCTGGACACTCTCCTGACAGATGAAGAAGACACTCGAAGCAACAGAAATGTGTTTCTACAAAGAAAAGAGTCCTGAACTATTATGTAATATCAGTCCTCCTATATGACAGCGAATGCTGGACTATCTCCTAAAAGACGAAGAGACGTGAAGAAAAAGAAACTAGGTTTTCTAGAATGTTGCTAAAAGTGAATGTTTTAAGAAAAATAAAAAGAAAAAGGACACTTATACTTAGAATGAGAAAGAGACAAGCATCAGAGATGTGGTTCTACAGAAGAAGGCTGAGTGTACCATGGACGGAGCATGTGAGCAATGAGGAAGTTTTAAAGAAAATAGAAACAAAAAGGACACTTATATTTAGAATGAGATAGAGACAAGCATCAGAGATGTGGTTCTACAGAAGAAGGCTGAGAATACCATCGACGGTGCATGTCAGCAATGAAGGAAGTTGTAAGAAAAATGGAAACGAAAAGGACACTTATATTTAGAAGGAGGAAGAGACAAGCATCAGAAATGTGGTTCTACAGAAGAAGGCTGAGTGTACCATGGACGGATCATGTGAGCAATGAGGAAGCTTTAAAGAAAATGGAAACAAAAAGGACACTTATACTTAGAAGGAGAAAGAGACAAATATCAGAGATGTGGTTCTACAGAAGAAGGCTGAGAATACCATGGACGGAGCATGTGAGCAATGAGGAAGTTTTAAGGAAAATGGAAACAAAAAGGACACTTATAATCAAAAAGAGAAAAGCACAAGAGATGTGGTTCTACAGAAGAAGGTTGAGTGTACCATGGACGGATCATGTGAGCAATGAGGAAGTTTTAAGGAAAATGGAAACAAAAAGGACACTTATAATCAAAAAGAGAAAAGAACAAGAGATGTGGTTCTACAGAAGAAGGCTGAGAATACCATGGACAGAGCATGTGAGCAATGATGAGGTTTTAATGAAAATGGAAACAAAAAGGACACTTATACTTATAATCAGAAAGAGTCAAGCATCAGAGATGTGGTTCTACAGAAGAAGGCTGACTGTACCATGGACGGAGCATGTGAGCAATGAGGAAGTCTTAAGGAAAATGGAAACAAAAAGGACACTTATAATCAAAAAGAGAAAAGCCTCAGAGATGTGGTTCTACAGAAGAAGGCTGAGAATACCATGGACGGAGCATGTGAGCAATGAGGAAGTTTTAAGGAAAATTAAAACAAAAAGGACACTTATACTCAGGATGTGTGTTGTGGTACAGTGGATATCGGCGCGGAACGATAAACCGGGGAGCCGATTTCGAATTCCAGTTGAATCCATTGTATTCACCTACGCGCATGTGGTTCTTTGTAGAGATGTGGTTCTTTGTAGAGATGTGGTTCTACAGAAGAATATCATCGACGGAGCATGTGAGCAATGAGTAAGTTTTAAGGAAAATGGAAAAAAAAGGACACTTATAATCAAAAAGAGACAAGCATCAGAGATGTTGAAAGAAAAATGGAAACAAATAGGAAAAATTTATACTAAAAACCAGCAACAACAGTAAAAATATTACCAACAGATACTGACGATATAATATTCAGAGAAATTATCGCTAACCGGACATATCTGAAGATTTTGCATAAACAGATAGGAATACAGGGTGGGGAAGCATTGTAACGAAATAACATTTTTATGAGTCTCCAAAGATCCATTTTTGAAAGCAATGACATAAAATTTCACGTTTGAAATGAACGCACTTCATGAAAGAATCAAAGACCTGGAAAAGGTACTGCCTCAGCCTTTTAATGTACATTGTATGCAGTCAAAACCTGCATCAATCGACCTTCTTCGAAAGGAATAGGTTTAATACACGACTGTTGACGGAACGGTACCAAGAATGACATGGATATGAAAGATTTCAGGGCCGTCTTATCCTTTTAAATAAAAAATAAAAAAGATCAAAAGAAGTTATTAGATTCAGTAAAAATAAATGTTGCAAAAGAAGTTATACCAAAGAAGAAGACGGAAAAGAAGGTTGAAAGGAAAATAGAAGGAAAAAATTTGGAAGCAGATAAGAAAGAAAAGAAAGAACACATATTATAGGACTGATGAATAGAGGGGGAAAAATATAAGTGAAAAGAAAGAAAGAAGAAAGAAATGTGAAAGGAGGGGATGAAAAGAGAGAAAAATATTACGTTGGAAAGATAGAAGTAAGCTGGAAAGAAAGACAAAAAGAAAGAAAGAAAGAAAGAAAGAAAAGTGGAAAGAAAGAAAGACAGAAAAGAATGCATAATGGTAATAACGAATAGAGAGAATAAATAAAAATGAAAAGAAAGAAAGAAGAAAGAAATATGAAAGGAGAAGATGAAAAGAGACAAAAATATCCATCTCTTATCTTTTTTTTTTGTTGTTGACATCCTTGTACATTTTTTCTCACACTGTAACCCCCCCCCCCCCCCCGATTACCAGTGGCATTCTGCTATGATTGGAGGGAAATGATTAAAAAGATAACGCAAGAAACTACAAGTCGTGACATCGACATAGGACAATATGTATATTTATTAATATATATATATATATATATAAAATGGATATGTTCCTACTACATTAGGCACTGTTCTATTAACTGAATAATAACATTATACAGGTGGGCATCCTTATATGTATATTTGTTAATTCACGTATATATATATATATATATATATATATATATATATATATATATAGACTAAACTATCGCCCGGTTCACACTCCACCCACGTCTATTGAACGGGTGAAGAGGCTCATCCCTTGTTTCCTGTTTAGGATGTGGTTTCCGGCTTTCTTTTTTCCAATCTTTTCACTCTTACGTAGCCCCCTGCACATCAGTGGCGTTACCGCCTTGCTCGGGGTGATATGATTATATATATATATATATATATATATATATATATATATATATATATATAAAGTACGTATATTTTGGCAGCATCTTTTCTTTTAAACAAGTTGTGTTAAACGATAACGACAACATAGTGTTATATATTTTCTTTTGAATTTTTTCATATTTTCTGATTAGACTTTTTTATTTCCGATTTATATTTGTATAAAAATTGTCCAGACGTTGTCATAGGACTTACGAACATCATCGTCAATCATCAGGGACTATAATACACTTTAAAAATCAAATATTGCCCTTGTAGCAGGAAAAGTGTTACAACATTTTTAAAAGAAAATAAATAAACGCTATGATTTCTTTTTTTTTTACTGCCTTTGAATTTAAAAAAATTCATAACGTTTATACGCGCTTATGGCTTACGTAGTAGACACTCTGACTGACACAAAATCGGCCAAGTTTCCATTCCGGGTGGAAGCAAGTGGAATGCCTAGTCACACTGATCAGCTCTGATCCAAAGAAACCAGCTTGTGCGTAGATGACTAATATATATATATATATATATATATATATATATATATATATATATATATATATATATTAGGAAGATGAGCCGAGTACGCTACCATGGTTTCAACCTTTCCGTATTAACTGATTTCCTAACGCTTTATTTTGAACGCACAACAGATATTTTAAAACGTATAACCTGTTAATCTTACTGTTATACGTTTTAAAATTTAGGAAAACAGTTAATCTATAAAGCCTTATGATACTGACAAGCTTGAAACGATGGTAGTGTACTCGGCTGTCTTGTTAATTTCTAAAAGCTCTGCATGTTTATCTCTTTAAAATAGGTATTGATCACTTTTTAATACAACTGTTTACTGATCTAATTTGACTCTGAGCAATAACTGTTTAATCATGACAATAGATAGATAGATAGATAGATAGATAGATAGATAATGAACAGACTGACATAGATAGATAGATAGATAGATAGATAGATAGATAGATAGATAGATAGATAGATAGATAGATAGATATGCACAGACTGTGATTGATAGATAGATAGATAGATAGATAGATAGATAGATAGATAGATAGATAGATAGATATGCACAGACTGTGATTGATAGATAGATAGATAGATAGATAGATAGATAGATAATGAATGACTGACATAGATAGATAGATAGATAGATAGATAGATATGCACAGACTGAGATAGATAGATAGATAGATAGATAGATAGATAGATAATGAACAGTCTGATAGATAGATAGATAGATAGATAGATAGATAGATAGATAGATAGATAGATAGATAGATAATGAACAGTCTGACATAGATAGATAGATAGATAGATAGATAGATAGATAGATAGATAGATAGATAGATAGATAGATAGATAGAAACAGACTGGGATAGATAGATAGATAGATAGATAGATAGATAGATAGATAGATAGATAGATAGATAGATATGCACAGACTGAGATAGATAGATAGATAGATAGATAGATAGATAGATAGATAGATAGATAGATATGCACAGACTGTGATTGATAGATAGATAGATAGATAGATAGATAGATAGATAGATAGATAGATAGATATGCACAGACTGTGATTGATAGATAGATAGATAGATAGATAGATAGATAGATAGATAATGAACAGACTGACATAGATAGATAGATAGATAGATAGATAGATAGATAGATAGATAGATAGATAGATAATGAACAGTCTGACATAGATAGATAGATAGATAGATAGATAGATAGATAGATAGATAGATAGATAATGAACAGTCTGACATAGATAGATAGATAGATAGATAGATAGATAGATAGATAGATAGATAATGAATGAATGGACAGGTAGATAGATAGATAGATAGATAGATAGATAGATAGATAGATAGATAGATAGAAACAGACTGGGATAGATAGATAGATAGATAGATAGATAGATAGATAGATAGATAGATAGATATGCACAGACTGAGATAGATAGATAGATAGATAGATAGATAGATAGATAGATAGATAGATAGATAGATAGATAGATATTATTAAAGCCTTTTTCAGAAAAACAATGGTTAGAAGTCAATGGTTAGAAATGGCCTTCAGCGAGTCAACCCCACTTCTTCGAAACTTCGGACAGGTTTCTACAGAATCACAAAGAGCTGTAGCATATAAGTGAAAATGCACTACTTCAGGAGTTTCAATAGCGGCAACATCTACAATGGATAGTAAATGTAAGCCAAAGAAAAAATAATGATATAATAAAGATGTTGTCTTTCCACACTATTTCAAATGAAAGGTTGAAGAAACCCTTCATCAGTAGGCGAAAGGGCAATACCAGCTAATCGAGGCACTGATTGTTCCTAAAAGAAATTATAGGAAGAGTTTATAAATTTCAACCGACAGTAGCACTGGCTGCTCAGTCAATGAATGCCAAATGTTTCCCCATAAGAAAATGGCTATCTATTATAATATAATCATTATTTGAGATGGTTCAAATCGGGTGCTCTAAACTTGTAACCTTGTAAATTAACCTTTCATTTGAAATGTTGGAGAATGTTAAAATCTTGATCATGTCAATATTTTCTCTTTGAGTTACATTAGCTATCCATTTTATTTGTTGTAGCAACAACTAGTCCTCAAGTGCTGGTTTCTGTGATTTAAAACAAAGACCTGTACCAAATAACAGAGACCATATCTCTTGAGGACTTTCAACTGTAGCAACAGCTAAAACGGATAGCTAAAGAGAAAATAATGACTAATCAAGATGTTGATATGCAACACTACTTCAAATAAAAGTTTGAAGAAATCCCCATTGATAACGAAAATACATATAACAGCTACTAAACTAGAGAAACCTAATTTTCTGCAAAATTGTTTTAAAAGAAAAACTTTTATAAATTTAAACCGACAGTAATACAATCTGTTTGGTCAGTGAATTCTAAATGTTTCCTTATAAGGAAACAGTTAATATTACCATTAACATGACTAGCAGCCGGTTTGTCTTGAGACGTCTACGATTCCTGATACAAGACAAGAGTGTTCACAATGCATTCCGAACAGTTCTGCCCATATCCTGTTTTTGATATTGAATCTGTCTGATTTGTCTCAGAACAAAGGCACTCAAAAACACGGATCAATTTAAAAATACATTATAGAATCATGGCTGCCTTGTTTGTGTGTGCGGCCATGTGCTTTATTTCTATTAATATACAAACCGGTGTCTTGTCGCGTATTATTGGTTGTAAGAACAAAAATGTGAACAGAGACGGTGAATATATGCGTTTCAATGACACAAAAGATGCGTACGTATTGATTCCGCTGCGTCTCTCTGTAGAGATATTTACAAATATAGGTGGGGAGAGGGTCTTTAGAAAGGAAAGATTGTGTGGTTCAAGTGATTCAAATAATCTGAACCTGTCTGTCTTAAAAACGAAAAGAGAGTATCTAGTTGAAATCCAGGCTTCAACAACCGCCCAATGGCGGCAGCGTAAGAAAATTCGGCGGCTTCTATACCAGAACCATCCACACATCTATCTATCTATCTATCTATCTATCTATCTATCTATCTATCTATCTATCTATCTATCTCAGTCGGTTCAATATCTATCTATCTATCTATCTATCTATCTATCTATCTATCTATCTATCTATCTATCTATCTATCTCTGTTACTTTGTTCAATATCTATCTATCTATCTATCTATCTATCTATCTCAGTCGGTTCAATATCTATCTATCTATCTATCTATCTATCTATCTATCTATCTATCTATCTCAGTCGGTTCAATATCTATCTATCTATCTATCTATCTATCTATCTATCTATCTATCTCAGTCGGTTCAATATCTATCTATCTATCTATCTATCTATCTATCTATCTATCTATGTTAGTTTGTTCAATATCTATCTATCTATATATCTATCTATCTATCTATCTATCTATCTGTCTATCTATCTATCTATCTCAGTCTGTGCAATATCTATTTACCTATCTATCTACAAGGTGCGAATGTGTAAATTGTCGCCATTTTATATTTTTCATTTCGCACACGCACATCGTTTGGCTTTGTTGACTGCACAGTATAGTAGGGTCAGTTGGGCACCGTCTGTGAAAAAAGAGCATAGTGTTTGGGTTTCAATCTGAGGTCAGAGCAGAGGATTCAGAAAGAGTTGGATGGGTCTAATGGTGATGACCTATGTATTTGGAGTGATCGCTAGAGTGACGGTGACGTTATGCCGTCATTCTTCATTCTACAGGGTCTCATACTCAACACAGGGGCCTAAATGAAGTACCTTGAGAAGGTAGTGCTGCACTGGGTCAAGAGGGTTACTGCTGAAAATTTATTTCCCGCAAAAGAGCTCTGCACGATGCCACACAAGCAGGAGAACTCAGTCATGAGAGTCAAATAATTTTTGTGACCCCCTTCATCCCTTGCATCTGGCCACCTAACTCCCCCGACTGCAAATTCCAGGATTATTTTATGTGGGGTACAGCTGATCATGATTCCAACAAAACTCCTTCTAACACGAAGGATTAATTGGAAGCAAGGATTACGACAGCATTCACCAACATATAGAAGGTTAATCATATCGCCCCAAGCAAGGCATTTCACTGCCACTGTTTTGCAGGGGGTTTACATAGGAGGAAAGATATGAGAAAGAGTGACAGGTGATAGGGGGTGTCAGGAAGTGAGTAAGAGAAGGATGAGAATACTTATGAGAGTGGAGTAGAGGGAGAAAGGAGCATGAGAGAGAGGATAAAAAAAGAAAGAAAAAGAGAAAAAAGAGAGAAAAAAAAGAAAGAAAAAAGAAAGAATCGTAGGATTTTTTTTATAATCATATCGCCCCAAGCAAGGCAGTTTACTGCCACTGTTTTGCAGGGGGTTACATAAGAGGAAAGTTATGAGAAAGAGTTATAGTGGGTGCCAGGAAGTGGGTAAGATAAAGATGAAAATGCTGATGAGGGTGAGAGAGAGGATGCAGGTTAGGGAAATAGGAGATGACTATTGACTTTACATTTAAATTCTTGGAGATTGTAGCTGTCAGGGAAGCAAGTAAATGGAAGGGAATTCCACGGGCGGGAAGTGCGAGAAAAGAAGCTAGTGGAGTAGAGTTCGCGTTTACAATTTACTGGTTTCACAGTAAAAGGGTGGGACCTAGTTGCTAATCTTGTGGCTCAAGTAAATTTATATATAGGGGGCACCAGTGAGCTAAGTTCGTTGGAGCAGAAGCCGTGAAAGTATTTGTAGAAGAGACAAAGGGAAGCCACATTGCGCCGGTAAGAAAGTGACTGTATCTGAGCTGCCAAGTCGGGATCTATCACATTACAGATCCTCCGTTGGATTTTGTCAAGGACCCCTTGGTGAATAGCAGGAGCACCTGACCAGATATGGCAGCTGTATTCAGTGCACGAGCGGATGTTAGATTTGTATATGTGCGGGATTGTTTCAGGCGGAAAAAAACTTCCTAGCCCTAAACAGAGAACTGACTTTCTTAGCAGCGGATTTAGCTATCGATTCTATAGTCATTCCACTTGAGGTCTGTTGTGAGAGTTAAGCCGAGGAGGCGCAGTGTTTTACTTTCAGGGAGACTAGCCTGATCCAAGGTCTAGAAGAGTTCCAGAAGATTATGATGTCGTCTTAAGGCCGGGGTTGAAGCCAGTAACGATTTTCTTTAATAAGTTTACTTTTTGCATTTTAAGATATTTTTGTGTAATTTTGGTAAATATATCTGTTGAAACGAAATGTCAGCGTTATTTTCATTTTTGCGTAATTTAGACAAAAATGTTTCCATCGGACTCTATATATATATAAGCATGTTCATATCAGGGAATATTCCAAGGAGCCTAAATGACGAGCTTAGCATAAGGAGATTAAAAAAGATAGAACGTATTGGAGAGCAATGATCGCCCATGTCCTGCAGGGACGCAATATGTAAAAGGCGCTTATATATCTACGTACGTATTTCCCTTTTTTCTCGGTATGTCATCTCTCTCTTTTTCTCTTTCTTTCTCTCTCTCTCTCTCACTCTCTCTCTCTCTCCCTATATATATATATATATATTAAAGTTTTGTAATTTGCTTGAAGCATTGTGTAAAATAGTTATATGGGTTATGTCTTGAAGGCTGTCACAATGCGTTAAGTAAAATAAAGGAAGGTAAAGAAGTGTTTGGGTATTACCTATTTATTAAACATTAATATTTCGAGATCAAAATCTCAGAATGACAGAGAAGCTTTTGTCTGTCCGGGTATCTTCACGGCCTCTCAAAGAATGGCTGTACCTGGCTGTCTGCTGCTGCTGTATGCGTGTGTGTGTGTGCATGTGTGTGTGTGTGCGTGTGTATGTGTGTGTATTCTAGTTGGGGCCTTTATGGTTTGATGATATCAGTCTGCTTGTATATGTGGTTTATCTTAGTGTGATCTGATCGTTCCCTTGACTCTTTGACCGGGCTGAAGAGTATCAGTTTCATTACTGTTGTTTTATCTATCTGATTTATCTGGTTTTGTGTGCGTGTCCGTTACTGTGTCATGTGTGCGTGTCTATGTGCGCGTGGTTATTGTAATTTATTCTACCTTATTTTGTATGTATATGTGCGTGTGTGTGTGCTTTCCGGTGTGCGGTGTGTTATAGGCGCATCCACTGCTTTGTCGGTGGGGGGGATATGTGCGCGTAGTTATTGTAATTATCTCCATAATTATCTATAAACTACAATCGCCAAGAATTTAAATGCAAAGTCAATTGCCATCTCTTATCTTCTTCACTCGCATCCTCTCAATGACAACCCTTGTATCATGTTCTTTTTCCTTCCACTCTACTCTCATGCAACACTCTTCACACTTGTATACTCATTCTTTTCTTACTCATTTTCTAACTCCCTTGTAATTGTTCCTTTTTCTCGTCTCACCCCTCTTCTGTTATCCTCTGCGCACCAGTGGCAATTCTGCCTTGCTTGGAATGAAATGATTATATATATAACACCTAATGAGTCAGACGAACCAACCTAGGTAGAAAAAGAGAGAGTGGGAAACAGGAAGAGACATAGAGAGTAGCAGATAATGAGAAACAAAGAGAGAAAGAGTCACAAGACAGTGAAAAAGAGAGAAAGCGACAGCGACAGGCGGAGTGACAGATAAAGAATGAAAGACAGAGACATAAAGTAGGAACGAGGCTGGAGCAGAGAAGAACAGAGAGAGAGAGAGAGAGAGAGAGAGAGAGAGAGAGAGAAACACAAAGAGAAAGAGAGATAGAGACAGAGAGAGACAGAGATATAGAAAAACAGAGAGATAAAAATAGAGAAACAGAGACAAAAACGGAGACAGACACAAGATAGTGAAAATGACAGAGAAATCAACAACGACAGAGGGAGTGAAAGATAGATAAAGAGAGAAGGAGAGAGACGATCCGTTTAGGTGAAACCTAGGTAGGTTCGTCTGGCTCATTAGGTATTATCTATTTATTTCGCTCTACCTCTGTATTGAGCACTTTTTGTTAGGTGATTACTCGTGTCGGAGTTTTTTCTTTGGGCTTCGTGCGGATCTAGGTCCGAACACTTTTGACTGACGTTCATGTACTAAGCTCTTTCGTTTTTTAAAACCACTTTTTTCCTTCCGCCGAAAGTTTTCGAGGAAGGTTTTCGACACAAGTATAATTATAATCTCGTATATATATATATATATATATATATATCCGTCTTTCAGACTTCTTTTCTCAGTCTGTTCATATCTATCTATCTATCTATCTATCTATCTGTAGAACTCAAGTTAACTTACCGGGAACATCATGGCTGTCTTGTAAACTATCATAGCCTCCTCGCAATGATGGGTGTCATGGCCTCCTCAAGTTAGTAAAAGATTTAGACCCGGATAAACTTTTTTTTATCAAACGTCTAACCAATGGCAGGCCAGCAAATTTAGCCTATGGCAGGCCAGCAAGTCTAGCCAATGGCAAGCCAGCGAATGGATTGTCCCATCCTGGGCAGTGGACAGGCCTAGGCCTATTCTGTAATAAAGAGTCTCAAGTCTCTTTCTGGTGGTTTTTGGACATTTTTCGCTGACACTGTCGAAGCACATATTCTATCTATCTATCTATCTATCTATCTATCTATCTATCTATCTATCTATCTATTTTAGTCTGTTCATATCTATCTATCTATCTATCTATCTATCTATCTATCTATCTATCTATCTATCTATCTATCTATCTATCTATCTATTCTCCACGTATTGTCTGTCTATCTAAGTCTCTTCAATCTAATCTATCTATCTATCTATCTATCTATCTATCTATCTATCTATCTATTCTCCACGTATTATCTGTCTATCTAAGTCTTCATAATCTATCTATCTATCTCTATCTATCTATCTATCTATCTATCTATCTATCTATCTATCTATCTATCTATCTATGTCAGCCTGTTCATCTATCTATCTATCTATCTATCTATCTATCTATCTATCTATCTATCTATCTATCTATGTGCGTATTTCAGTATACTTTATTCAGTCTGTCATCTGTTTATTTATCTCAGTACATACACTCACAAATTAGCATATGAATGCGACCGTGTCCTAAATGATGCTAAGTTATCTTTTGCTGATAGAATGAAGCAGCGTATAGCCTCTTGAAAATCCGTTCCAAAGATGATTGGCGGCATAGCAAGAGTTTGAAGAACAACATCACACGCTCGATCATCTATTAAATTAATCCGAAATTCTCACATCTACAGTAGACAAGGTTCAATGTTTTGCTCGCAAATTGTTTTGCAACTCAACACTTGACTCCTCTTGTGTTCGGAGTACTTTGTATTTCCCTCCTAGTATAGAGTTCCAACTGAGTGGTATTTGCATAATTATGTCCTTGGTCTTAGGTATCACTTCTAGACTAGACTTCCAGAAGGCAAACAAAGGTGATGGAATTCCAGCCGTCGTCCTAAAGAAATGTACTCATGAGCTGGCTCTTTTCTTCTCAAAAATCTATAAATATTACCTCACTGCCTCCTGCTTTCTGGTTTCTTGGAAGTCCTCCTCTTGCCGCCGCTCAAGATTATTATCAAACACCTTAGGTATCTCACATCTGACAATGATATGATTGCCGCGTCACTATCGCTAATGTGATAACTGCCTTCACTGAATAAGTATACCAGGCGAAGCTCGGGCTGTTGCTCTGGGTAATCTCGAGAGCGCTTGACAGGGTTTGGCACGCTGGCCTTCTGCACAAGCTCTTGGCTACGGTGGCTACGGTATTAGTGAGAATGTTTCTATCAAATCGTGAAATGAAGCCTGTTTTGAACAGGCAAGCTTCAAGATCATTTCATCCAAACGTGTTCCTGAAGGCTCTATCCAAGACCCTACGCCTTTTCTTATCTCTATCAAAGATCTTCCTGATGTAATCAGCTCCCAAGTATGCATCTAAGCACATGACACCAACATTTGTCTCTGTTTCAATACTAAAAAAGCCAAGGTTGACAAGGTAAACTGACCTGGAGTGGAACGACTACATCGAATCTACAACTGCATCTACTGCAAGAAGGTTGGGTCACTTTGCCGGACCAGAAAGTTTTTTCTCGTCAGAATCTATCTTGCACATTTATAAATCTAGCATTCGTCCGTGCATTGAATATTGTTGCCATATCTGGTCGGGTGTTCCTGCTATTCATATCGATATTCTCGAGAAAATCAAAAAGAATATCTGCAGTGTAATCGATCCAGACTTGGAAGCCTGCCTCCAGCCACTTTCTCAGTGTCATGATGTGGCTTCCCTCTGTCTTTTCTACAAATATTTTCACGGCATCTGCTCTGACGGGCTTTTTTCCCCCGTCCAAATGAATTTAAGCCTGCTACTGGATTGGCATCTACGTTCCACCCTTTTACAGTTGAAATAGTTAAACGTAACCGCATATTGTACTCCAGCTGTTTCTTTTCTCGCAGTTCTCGCCTGCGGAACTTCCTTCTGTTTACTTGCTACAAAACTTTAAATGCAATGTCAGTTGGCCATTTGTAATCTCCTTGAGTCCCATCCAGCTTTTAGCCTTTCTTCAACACTCCATACCCAGTCTTTTCTCTCAGTAATAACACCACCCTGCGGACTGCTCACTAGTGGCGGTCCCGTCTTGCTTGGGTGAAATGATCACACACACACACACACAAATATATATATATATATTTATTTATTATAAATCATAATTTAGAACATGTAAAAATTATAATCTACTACAAAGTGTCTTTGTAGGAGACACTTTGTAGTAGATTATAATTTTTACATGTTCTAAATTATGATTTATAATAAATATTCATCGCTCTATTTTTATGTTGAGCACTGTTTTAAATTAATGTTTTGAGTGTTGTTAATATTTTCTTCGTTCCTTACTCACTAAGTATATATATATATATACATATAGTAGCAGTATAGCCCGGCGTTGCTCGGGTGTAATGAAAGCTTTAAAACTAATCCATGGTCCTGGAGCTCAGAGTCTTTGGACGTTGGCACGAAAGACTAAAAAGCAATAGTTGTTTCCAGTTAAAGTGAAACCGTAGATATCGATTTCCGATATCAGAGGAAATGAGTTGTCTGAGAAGATCTACTAATGTTTAAGTCTAAAAACTATAATTTTACCAAGTTAGAGCAGATTACGTAGCAAAAACCACGATAAAAGGGTTGAAATCCTGAAATTGATCAGACCTGATTGTCTGTCGGGATATCAAGTTCCAATATCGGGGAGAAATTGGAAAAAATATGTCGTCCATGACCTGACCAGAAGCCTAAAGAATATTTGTTTGAAGTTTGGAGAGAATCGGATAAAAATTGAGGATTTGTATAAAGGACATACAGACAAATAAACAGACACACGCACAAACATCTTACCTTTTATATATATATTATCGATTTTCTGCACTATTGTAAGAACTGCAACCTCGAAATTTCTGAATATCGTTTCTTATGTCTTTGTCTATGAGTGTATCAAATTTGATTAAAATCGGACCACTCCTGCTATAACCCGATTTTTTCGATTATCGATTTTCGGTATTTATCGGGGGTACCTCTACATAAAACCTAGCTAAGAACACCCGCAGACGCTTATAGTACAACTGTGTAAATTTTCAAGAAAATCGATTCAGCCATTTCGGAGTCTATAGGTAACGGGCACACACACACACACACACACACACACACACACACACACACACACACAAAGTTCCATTTATAAATAAGTTTAGATTAGCTTGTTCATATCTGTCTAAGCATCTATATATGTGGGTGGCCATCTTGTTCATATCCATCTCGCTATCAAGTTATCTCAGTATATATATATCTCTTGTTTCTCTTTCTCTATCATTATTACTCTTTGTCTTTTTATATTCCTCTCTCTGTCTGATTCGTTATCAGTCTCTGTCATTCTCTGCTTCCGTTATTCTCTCTCTCTTTTTGTCTCTATTTTTTACTCTATATCTGTCGCTCTTGTTTTCTATTGTTTTTTCACTATCTTTTGTCTATCTGTCTCTCTCTCTCTTTATCTCTCGCTAGCTGCTTCTCTCTATACTTCTCTCTTTCTCTCTCTCTCTGTTTCTCTCTCTATCTCCGTCTCTCTGTGTTTCTATACCTCTGTTGCTATCTCTCTATCAGTTTATCTCTCTGTCTCTATCTCTTCCATCTTTCCATCTCTCACTCTCACTCTCTGCTTCTCTCTTTATCTATCTTTTACTCCCTCTGTCGTTGTTGATTTCTCTGTCATTTTCACTATCCTGTGCCTGTCTCTGTTTTTGTCTCTGTTTCTCTATTTTTATCTCTCTGTTTTTCTATACCTCTGTCTCTCTCTGTCTCTGTCTCTCTTTCTCTTTGTGTTTCTCTCTCTCTCTCTCTCTCTCTCTGTTCTTCTCTGCTCCAGCCTCGTTCCTACTTTATGTCTCTGTCTTTCATTCTTTATCTGTCACTCCGCCTGTCGTTGTCGCTTTCTCTTTTTCACTGTCTTGTGACTCTTTCTCTTTTTGTTTCTCATTGTCTGCTACTCTCTATGTCTCTTCCTGTTTCCCACTCTCTCTTTTTCTCTCTCCCTCACCTCTCTCTCTCTCTCTCTCTCTCTCTCTCTATCTGTTTTTCCCCGTTGTATTTCTATGTCTCTATCTATATAATTTTTTGCTTTCTCTCTCTCTCTCTCTCTTTAACCCCCGCTGTCCCTGTATCCATATCACTGTCCCTATATTAGGAAAAAAAAAAAAGAAAGAAAGAAAGAAAGAAAACTAGACAAGAAAATAAACAAAAAAAACAAAAAAACAAAACAAATCTGTATATAGAAGTGAATCGATTTTTATTTTGTATTTTTTGCTTCGACTTCAAAGACGGTGTATATATTTAATCCATAATACTGCTGGTAAAAATTGAGGAAAATCATAGATACATGCACGCGCACACGCCAAATATTTTTAAGTTGGTATTGAAAAACGTTTTAGCTTTTAAAGTACTGTCGTTGAGATGATGATGATGACGACGTTCTTAACGTCTCAATGGAAAAGCAAAGGGGGGGAGTCAATAAAAAAACGGTTGATGATGATGACGATAATGATGATGACAAGTTCTTAAAAAACTCATTGGAAAAGCGAGGGAGGGAAATCATTAAGAAAATTGGATGATGATGATGATTATGGAGATGATGATAACTGATTCTTAAAGTCCCAATGGAAAAGCAAGGAAGGGGAGCTAATGATGACGATGGTGCTGATGACAAGTTCTTAAAAAGCCATTGAAGAAGCCTGGATGACGTCATTAAAAATTGGATGATGATGATGATGATGATGACCAGTTCTTAAAGATCCAAGCTTTTAAAGTATTGACGTTGAGATAATGATGGTGGTTAGTTCTTAACGTCTCAATGGAAAGGCAAGGGAAGGGAGTCATTAAAAATTTGATGCTGATGACGATGATGATATGTTCTGAAGGAAAAGTTAAGTTTTGTTTGTGTGTTTAACGCCATATAGGTCATTTCATGACAAAACTTAATTTTTGGTAATTCTTTTTCCAAAAGTATATTGCTGGTAGCTTTAATGAGTAACTTTCGGCCTTTAACGATGTTAAACAGAGAGTTGAAGATTTTAGCCACGATATTAGACAGCCGCTTGCAGGTTGTCGTATCTAATTTGATTGTCGCCAAACAGACGCGCTGGGAAGGGCAAGAATATTCAGGACAACCTTCATATGGTACGCTTGATCATCGAGCAAGTTGACAGAGAAGCCGCACTGATAAATTTAGATTTAGTTCAAGATATTCGTTATAGTTGAGCACTGATTTCTGGAGGCTGTCTTTTCAGCCACCGGTTTTAGGCCATACTTTTGCACTTAGATACAACTTCTATATGTGTTTCCCTCAGCCGTTGTGAAAAGGAATGGGGTTTGATTGAAGCCTTTCGTATTGTCTCGGGTTTTTTTTTTTTGTCAAGGATGTCTGCTTTTGCCTTTGCTGTACGTTCTTTCATTGGAGACTTTTCTTCGCAAGTTAAAGACGAATCCGGTCCTACTCAGAATATCCCTACCTGGTGATACCACCTCTCGGCCAGGCTCATTGCTTATGCTTGCGTCGAGCAGAACTGAGATTGAAGAAGTCAGCAAAGAAATCAGAGGGTACGAGACGCTAACAAGGGATAAGATCAACCGCGATAAGTCGGTAAGCTTGGAGTTAGGTGCTTGGAAGCGAGGTTCCCTGCCGGGGCTTTTTCTCTGGATGGACGGGCCGGTTGGTATACTGGGACTCTGGTCGGTCACAAAATTAACTAGGAGAAGGCAGAGGACGCAGTTTGTCATAAAGGGGAAAGCAGAAATAGGTGGCTCGCACATCTGCCTGGTTATCCTTTATTCCCACTTCTGTATACCATACTAATGACATTAGCAAGTTCTTCTTCTGCAAGACTGCAAAATAATTTCGGGAGACTTTTTACCTCTACCCTTCTTGATGGCGATCTGGGTATACCTAGAGTTGAGATTCCTAGATCGAATGTGTCAGCAATCGGATGGTGAGGGTGAATTCTGGAAGGAAGACGCCCATAAAAACTTTTCATCCCAGAGAAGTGTGCACTCCTGCGAGAAGGAGGCTCGCCGTTTACCCTCGAGGCGAGTGCTCCTTCTATCGTCAATGTCTGATTACTCTCAGGCACCACTTACGCGTGGCCTCACCTATGTCCCGACGTTGTTTCGTAAGGCATTATATCACTTGTAAGTGAGGGAGCCGTTCAGGATGATTTGATAGACAAGCGCTGGTTTACGAAGGAGGCTCGCTCCATATGGCCTTGGGCGCTTGGGTTGAAATGCCTTACTGGGGTTATTAGTAGGACCCTCTGGGTCGGCAAAAAACTTTTTAGCAATCTTGGAAAATTCTTTCAACTGCGTTCGCTTTGATAGGGCGGTGGAGAACCTTGATCACACCTTTCATTGCAGGGTCGTATTACCGTTTGCGAAGTTTGTTGAAGATGTCATGGTTTGCATGTTGTGCGGAAGGGTTTTTGTCAGTTCCATCTGTAGCAATGTGGTACCGCCGTTGACAAAGGCTGAACACTATGTGTTCTTTTGCTTTGCGAGACGTTATGAGAGTCGTGATATGGACGACACTTCAAAAGGAATTCTATGAAGTCGAAAAGTTCACTTTTTTCAACTGAACTTGTTCCCGAAGCAACAACTTATAATCCAGATTAGGACGAAAATTCGGCTGCTCTCTCCATCTGAATTTGAAAAATGATGGGTGCATCTTGCGCGTCTATGTCGAGTAAGAGGGGTCGATTTAAAGTGGCATTTTGATGTTGGTTAGGCATTAGGATATCGTTTTAAATGGATTGAACATTGGCAACCTAATCCTAAATTTGGTCAGTTTAGCATTTTTTATTGTCTTTATCGGATATGCGTTGTAGTACAGTGGATATCGGCTCGGAACGAGAAACCGGGGAGCCGAGTTCGAATTCCAGTTGAATCCATTGCATTCACTTACGCGCAAATACCCTTGGGAAAGGTATTAATCCGTCTCTTCCTTCCAGTTATGGGTTAAATAGCAGGATAGATTGGGTTCTATAGCCTTGGTCGGCAACCAGTCTACCGCAGAAAGCAATGGCAACCTACTGCGGGATAATCTTCTGCCCAGTCAGTCATGTCTCTTCGAGACATGATCACCCAAGCGTGTATCACGTATGGCACTTAACTGACTGACTGAATATAATAGTTGGAATCATGATTAAGGCTTATACTGGTCATAAAGTGGGGGAACGTTTTCCTATTGTTATGAAGTAATAAACTGAGCCCCCATTAATTACTACGTAATAATATGACACATCTCTTCTACTTCTAGCTATGAGTCAAATAACAGCACAGAAAGCAATGGCAACCTACTGCTGGATAATCTTCTACCCAGTCAGTCATGTCTCTTCGAGACATGATCGCCCAAACGTGTATCACGTATGGCACTGACTGATTGTCTTTAGTTTTTTTTTTATAGTTTACTTAGTGGGGGTGCAAGATCATCAGCCTCTTTTATTTCTGCCACAACTGTTTTTAGTTTAATTCCCCTCCCGTTATGAATTCAGAGATGTTAGTTCTCTGGTGGATGAAGGACGTTTTTCTTAATTAGGGTGTGTCTTGTTCGTATTTGTTGAGATTTTTTTGATGAGCGTATGTTTAAGCGACTGTTTAGACGAATTAATGTCTAATATTTTTAAAGTGCAGCATTAATTTCGTACAGTTAACTTATATTTTTGCCGCAACCTCGATCAAAATTCAGAAAATATGGTGTGGGCGACAAAGCGAACCTCGCTGCCAAGCTTGAGAAGGACCTCCAATCCGTGGTGGAGTTGGTTAAGAAATGGCTCGTAAAATTTAATGCTTCCAGAACGAAGCCGCTATCAATTAACCATCTTAGACTCCTACCTCCGATTAGAATGAACTTTTAAGAAAAAAACCTTTATTAAGGCATCAGAAGAAATAAACCTGAAAACCCTTCCTAAACAGGAAACTCCTTTTCAAAAGATGTGGAAGGATTCCTTCCAGGGACGTACAGGCTGCGCGATTGGCAGACTTAGGAACTCCTATTGAAAAATGAACAATTAAGTGGAGAATAAAAAAGTGAATTTAGTAAGAGATAGAATATCGGCTCGGAGGTGAAGGTGTTAGAGATATACAGTTAAGTTGGTGTTCGATTCTATTGTATGTAGCCATTAAGAATTAACTTGGCAATTGATTTAGAACTTTATCAGTTGCCTTGTCTCATAGTAAAAACTACTGGGAGAAACTGTTATATTAGTTCATACAGTGCTACTCGAATGGTGTGGAGATCTCATCAATTTACTGTCGACCTGACTAGGTGTAGCCGTAAGTTCTATGCTAATAGCTTCTTTTCTTGCACTTCTAGCTTATGGAATTCCCTTCTGGCTTCAAATTTAATATACAGAAATTTAAATGCAATGTCAATCACTATCTATTGTCCTCCTGATTTCTCTTTTCTTTTTCTGTCCGCTATCGATGTTTCTGTTCCTAATTCTCCACGCCCTGTGACCCCTTGCATTTTAGTGGCTTTGCTGCCTTGCTTGGGGTGATACCGTTTTTTAAAAAATGATATTACCCCGAACTAACACCAGTCACGACGAACGGGTTTTCCCTCGAGGAGACACCTTGTCTTCTCACAGGCTGATGATCCTATCGCAGCGTCCATGGAAAGTGCTCGGCCGAGCTACATTCCTTTGTTCTGTCAGTTCTAACCTTCTCGACAAGGATCCGTCTAGCTACTTAAATTGTAACAAACCACCCACGCACCCTCCGTATTCCAATGGGGAGAAGTAAGTTCCACTCAAACAGCTTTTTCTTACGTAAAACCTATTCTGTGGAAACGTCTCTCAAGAAGCCGTTTCGTCAGGACCCACCGTGCTACTGACATGGAAACAAACCACCCACACATCCTTCGTATTCCATTGGGGAGAAGTAAGTTCAAGTCTAAGCTTAACCGTTTTCTCTTCAACATATCCTCAAAAACTGTACTTCTTAGCTCTTACTTTGTGGAACCAACTCCCAAGAGAATGCTTCCCCGATCAGTATAATCTTCCCCTGTTCAAATCTAGGGTTAACCATTTTCTTCCTTACATATCCTCATAAACTGTACTTCTTACCTCTTACTTTGTGGAACCAACTCCCAAGAGAATGCTTCCCCGATCAGTATAATCTTCCCCTGTTCAAATCTAGGGTTAACCATTTTCTTCCTTACATATCCTCATAAACTGTGCTTCTTACCTCTTACTTTGTGGAACCGACTCCCAAGAGGATGCTTCCCCGATCCCTACTATTTTAACCTCTTCAAGTCTAAGGTTAACCATTATTTCACCACATATTCTCATAAACTGAGCATTTTACCTCCCAAGAGGATGCTTCCCCAATCACTACAATCTTAATCAGTTCAAGTTTAGGGTAAACCGTTAACTTCCCCAAATATCCTTATAAAGTGTGCTTCTTATCTCTTTGTGGAACCGACTCCCAAGAGGATGCTTCCCCTATCACTACAGTCTTAATATGATCAAGTCTAATGTTAACTGTTATCTTCCCCACATATCCTTATAAAGTGTGCTTCTTATCACTTTGTGGAACTGACTCCCAAGAGGATGATTCCCGATCACTACAATCTTAATCTGACCAAGTATAGGGTTAACCGTTATCTTCCCCACATATCCTAATAATGTGTGCTTCTTATCCCTTTGTGGAACTGACTCTCAAGAGGATGCTTCCCCGATCATTACAGTCTTAACATGATCAAGTCTAATGTTAACCGTTATCTTCCCCACATATCCTTATAAAGTGTGCTTCTTATCACTTTGTGGAACTGACTCCCAAGAGGATGCTTCCCAGTCACTACAATCTTAACCTGATCAAGTCTAGGATTAACCATTATCTTCCCCACATAGCCTTATAAAGTGTGCTTCTTATCACTTTGTGGAACTGACTCCCAAGAGGATGCTTCCCAGTCACTACAATCTTAACCTGATCAAGTCTAGGATTAACCATTATCTGCCCCACATAGCCTTATAAAGTGTGCTTCTTATCACTTTGTGGAACTGACTCTCAAGAGGATGCTTCCCAGTCACTACAATCTTAACCTGATCAAGTCTAGGATTAACCATTATCTTCCCCACATATCCGCATAAAGTGTGCTTCTTATCACTTTGTGGAACTGACTCCCAAGAGGATGCTTCCCAGTCACTACAATCTTAACCTGATCAAGTCTAGGATTAACCATTATCTTCCTCACATATCCGCATAAAGTGTGCTTCTTATCACTTTGTGGAACTGACTCCCAAGAGGATGCTTCCCAGTCACTACAATCTTAACCTGATCAAGTCTAGGATTAACCATTATCTTCCCCACATATCCGCATAAAGTGTGCTTCTTATCACTTTGTGGAACTGACTCCCAAGAGGATGCTTCCCAGTCACTACAATCTTAACCTGAACAAGTCTAGGATTAACCATTATCTTCCCCACATATCCGCATAAAGTGTGCTTCTTATCACTTTGTGGAACTGACTCCCAAGAGGATGCTTCCCAGTCACTACAATCTTAACCTGATCAAGTCTAGGATTAACCATTATCTTCCCCACATATCCGCATAAAGTGTGCTTCTTATCACTTTGTGGAACTGACTCCCAAGAGGATGCTTCCCAGTCACTACAATCTTAACCTGATCAAGTCTAGGATTAACCATTATCTTCCCCACATATCCGCATAAAGTGTGCTTCTTATCTCTTTGTGGAACCAACTCCCAAGAGGATGCTTCCCCGATCACTACAATGTTAACCTGATCAAATCTAAGACTAACCATTATCTTCCCCACATATCCGCAAATGCGTGCTTCCCCGATCACTACGGTCTTAACATGTTCAATTATAAGGTTAACCTTTATCTTCCTCACATATTCTCATAAACTGTAGTTTTATACTTTTGTGGGACCGACTACCATTTAACTTAACTACCACTTGACATAATCCTGTAGCTAGAGTGGCCCCGGACCTGTGACAGGCCAAACCTTACTATAAAAAAATAAAACATGCAGTAAAAAGCGTATACCACAGGAAAAGAGAAACGAGACTGTCAATTTAATGGGTAAAGAATGAAAAAGCTTACATTTTGACGGACGAATTCAAAGCTAGTTGCCAAGTGGCAAATGAATTTTAAGTGGAACAGGGCACCAATAGAACTAATAATCTATATTCTATTGTCAAGATCCTCACCATCTCCTGTGAGGTGCGGTGTTGTGGCCAATTGGTTAAGGAAAGAAAGAAATATTTTAAATCAAATTATTGACTGTTGGGAGAGAAGAAACTTTTAACAAGGGTTTTTTTTTATTCACTCTGATTCACTTAATAGTAACGTCAAATAGATTCCTCATTCTAAAGATTCGACAATCACAAAAAAGAATGACCAATTACATAGAAAATTCATTAAACGCAGAAAGAAGTAATAATACTACAAACAATAATTTTAATGATGAAAAAAAGTATATATATATATATATATATTCCTAAACATATACTGTTAAATAAAGAGACAATGAATGTTTATTATGTTTAATCATGAGCCGTTCTAAACCTATACTGTTAAATATAAGAGACAATGAATGTCTATAATGTTTAATCATGAGCCGTTCTAAACCTATACTGTTAAATATAAGAGACAATGAATGTCTATTATGTTTAATCATGAGCTGTTCTAAACATTGTATTTTGGCTTTAATTTCAGGTGAAAATAAAGACAAAATTTCTCCAACATTTGGATAAGTTTTCATTAAGTTGGTTCTAAGCTTTTGGCTCACATGAGCCATCTTCAGAGAGGTTATAAGGATGGTAACACGATAACATCCACCATCAGCGACAATTTTATCTTGTGTTGACATAAAACTCCGCTAAGCAACGGCAGTAGTTACCAAAAATAACAAACGCAGTTCTCAAATTTGTAATGCGGTTCTATGACGTCACACCGCGTGATCGCGCGAAATGACAACAGAACCATATATTCGAATGCAATGTAATGTGTTATGACCAGATTTAAATGTGATTTTATTAAGTGTGGTTTATTTGGATTTCATGTAGATGGCCTCCAATATCTGAAGCTTCCTTTTACTGTGTGTATGAGTGAGGATTATTGTATTGTTGACTAAAATCTGTCTGATATTACCTAAATGCCTATGCTTTTCTGAGAAATGTTGTTTAATTGTACTCTGATGACAGGTAAATCTGCGGTAGAGCGCGGTTGTAGTAAAACCAATATATGTAGTGGGTTTATTACTAGTACCAGAGATACAATCTCTGAACGGGCATGTAAACTGATACACTATATTGGTTTTTTTTTTTAGAGAATTTAGTTTAGTGCTTGTAGAGTTATTAGAGATTATGAAGTCAATTGTTTTGAATTTTTCATAATATATGATGAGTTTAATTTCATTATTACTATCCACTGGTGTAACATTTCTACGTATTATGTTTTTGAGAGTTTTTTCATCTTGTTTGTAATTATTATGTATTTGGTTGCAATAGTATAAGTTAATAGTGTTACGTTTATTTTGATGTACACCATTATTATTGATATTATCAATATTGTTAGAGCTATTGTTAAATTTGTTGAGATATATTTTAATTTGTTGATCAATAGCAGAGTTAGGAAATCCATTATTGACAAGTGTTTGCTTAATGTTATGTAATTGTTTATAAAATATAGATTTAGAAGGAGATATCATTTGTGTGCGTTGAATTAAGTTTTTTTTATAACAGCTAACTTATATCGTTGGGGGCATTCATTATTATAATTAATTATCCTACATCTATAACATTACTCTGAGTTTCAAGCACTATACAATCATCAGATGAATATTACGAACTGACCGCTCTGGGATTTTAATTTCTGTTTCTCGCGATGTTCGTGTTGTTACATATTATAATATTATAATATATAATATATGTTGTTATATAGTATAATATATAACAATAATATATAATAAACATATATGTTGTAATAATATATAATAAACATATAATATATGTTGTTATATATTATAATATTATAATATATAATATATGTGGCTATATAGTATAATATATACCAATAATATATAATAAACATATAATATATGTTGTAATAATATATAATAAACATATAATATATGTTGTTATATATTATAATAATATTATATGTAGTTACATATTATAATATATAACAATAATATATAATAAACATATAATATATGTTGTAATAATATATAATAAACATATAATATATGTTGTTATATATTATAATAATATAATATATATGTTGTTACATATTATAATATATAACAATAATATATAATAAACATATAATATATGTTGTAATAATATATAATAAACATATAATATATGTTGTTATATATTATAATATTATAATATATAATATATGTTGTTATATAGTATAATATATAACAATAATATATAATAAACATATAATATATGTTGTAATAATATATAATAAACATATATGTTGTTATATATTATTAATAATAATATAATATATATGTTGTTACATATTATTAATATATGACAATAATATATAATAAACATATAATATATATTGTAATAATATATAATTAACATATAATATATGTTGTTATATATTATAATATTATAATATATAATATATGTTGTTATATAGTATAATATATAACAATAATATATAATAAACATATAATATATGTTGTAATAATATAGAATAAACATATATGTTGTTATATATTATAATATTGTAATATATAATATAAGTTGTTATATATTATAATATATAACAATAGTATATAATAAACATATAATATATGTTGTAATAATATATAATAAACATATAATATATGTTGTTATATATTATAATATTATAATATATAATATATGTTGTTATATATTATTATATATACCAATAATATATAATAAACATATAATATATCTTGCAATAATATATAATAAACTTATAATATATGCTGTTATATATTATAATATATTATAATATTAAAATTATATTTTTTTAGTCTTGAATTCAAAAATTTTATAATTAAGTTTAATTTAATCTAAAACTTAAACTTGGAATTAAAAAGTAAAAACTCAAAAGTTGAAGTTAATAGGGAGAATATTTTTAGGGCAGAGTGTATCCGGTTTATGCATATGTATCAAGAGGGAGTTACTTGGTTTTAGCTTCGGAAAAAATTATGATAATAGCAAAAAGGTATATATATATATATAAATCTATATTAATCCGGGTTAACCTATTTGAGTAGATATTTATTTTGATGTTTGCATTTAATCATTAATTCACTTCTTTTGATGAGTAAATTAGGGTTAAGTGTTTTAAGATAACTAGTTTTTCCAAAAGGCATAAATTAATCTATTTTTTTGTTTTTGTTTTATTAATTACTAGAAATATTTTGAGAGGGCATTCTTGTTACTGTATTTAATATTGCATAACGTCATTTGATGGTTGTAGTAACGAGATTTCCAGTGGTTCTCAGCGGAACCAAAATAGACTTTAACATTGCCATCAGAATGAATGCTAGCTGTTTGAATTATACTTTCGGTCATGAACTGGTTGTTAAGTAGTCAGGTCTTGTTTTGTTTTGTTTTTGTTTTTTTGGCAGTTGTATTTATTTTTAGTAGAGTTAATTTTATGTCTAAACTACAAGATAAAAGTAGCCTGACAATTGCCCGACCACGCGTATGCATTTTGTCTAATGCGGGGTCTACGAAAAAAATTTTTCCGTTAAAAGTTGTCGTTGTGCCACATGCCTCCTTTGTGGGAAGGTTTTGGTAAATACCGAGTGGGAGACACGAAGCCTTGGAAAACATCTGAGAATCTGACCGAGACTCAAAGAAACCTACTGCACAACGAAGTCTTCGCAACGAAATTTTCGTTTTCACGACAAAATTAATTTTTAGTTCGAATTCGAATTTCAGTTGAATTTGTTACTTTCAATTCAGGATGTTCGTTGTGGTGCAGTGGATATCGACTCCGAGCGACAAAATGGGGAGCCGATTTCGAATTCCAGTTGAACTCCTTGCATTCACTTGCGCACAAATACCCTTAAGAAAAGGTATTAATCCGTCATTTCTCTCCATTAATGGGTTAAATAACAGGAGAGATTGGGTTCTGTAGCCTTGGCTGGCAACCAGTCTACCGCAGAAAGCAATGGCAACCTACTGCGGGATAATCTTCTGCCCAGTCAGTCATGTCTCTTTCGAGACATGATCGCCCAAAGCGTGCATCACCTATGGCACTTAACTGACTTGTTGGATTCACTTACGCTCAATAGTCCTTGGAAAAGGTATGAATCAAATGCTTCTCCCTCCAGCTGATTGGGTTTTATAGCCTTGGTTCTCTATTGCAGAAAGTAATGGTAACCTCATCATCATCATCATTTATCCATCACACCCGGTGCATAGGGCAGCAACTTTTTGTTGCTGTTTCTGTAACAAACTGTTTTTTACGGGGCAGGGTTGTTAGCCCTGCACCCAACCCCCAAACCTGGAGAACCGGTGGACCATTCTTGGTCCTTACGTTTACAGCACCTGGTATTCCCAAATGATCTCCCATTTAAGTACTGACCAGGCTCAATGTTGCTTAACTTCGGTGATCGGACGGGAACCGGTGTA
This sequence comes from Ascarosepion bandense, assembly GCA_037127315.1. NCBI lineage: Eukaryota > Metazoa > Mollusca > Cephalopoda > Sepiida > Sepiidae > Ascarosepion > Ascarosepion bandense. The sequence goes on from JBBBDQ010000558.1 coordinate 1,941,498, forward strand.
TTCAACACGATATAGCCGTAGTGAGGGAAAATTTTCTGCACACTCAGTCGTGTTTCTTCCGAGACATGAACGCCCGACCATAACAAAATTCATCTGAATTCTGGTGAATATAGCGCATAGAAGAATCAGACCAAAGATAGGAAAAGAACAAGATTTCGTCAATCAAGAATGCCTGAACGAGTAACGCGATATTTATGCTTAGAATGCGAACAGAGAGGACAATACAGACGCAGAATGACGTATACCTGCGTGTCATAGACTATACAAAAGCATTCGAGAAAGTATGCCACAAAGACTTGATATAGATGCTCGGCAACCTGCACATATTCGGAACCACCCTGACCCGGAGTGGTAGCACCTGTAAGGTTCCTAGCTATGGGCAAATATTTAACCTCCAAACTGCGGTCAAAACAATATGAAACTATAAAACTACACTATTATAGGAATATACAAATAAAAATAGACTATTATAGAAAAATATACGTTTTTGAAGGAAAAATATTACCAACAATTCACTTTTGAAGAAAAAATTATTACCATAACACACTTTTGAAGGAAAAATTGTTCTCAGCAAAACATTTTTGAATACAAAACTAGAAGACATTTTCAGTTTTCTAAAATAAAAAAGAATAAAAAAAAACATTAATTACATTTGACTAAACCAGCCTTCGCATTATAACCGAACATTAAAAAATACCTTAAAACTCCACCTTTTTTGGCATCATTTTACCCACAGAGATTGATATGCCGTTTAAACAAAAGTCAAACTCAAAGTCAGATGCCTTGGAAGTGTTCTAACAAAGGACGGAAAGTGAGACACTGCGATCCAATGGCGTATTGGGATGGCCAAAGACGCATTCCAGAAGCTGAGTAGAGTATTGAGAGACAGGAAAATACCTGGGAAGTGTTCTAACAGGGGACGGAAAGTGAAACACGAATATCTGAAGGCAAATTGGCATGGCCAAGAATGCATTATAAATAATGAGTATTGAGAGACAAGAAAATACCTGGGAAGTGTTCTAACAGGGGACGGAAAGTGCGACACTGAGATCCGAAGGCGTATTGGGATGGCCAAGGATGCATTCCAGAAGCTGAGTAGAGTATTGAGAGACAGGAAAATACCTGGGAAGTGTTCTAACGGAGGATGGAAAGTGCAACACTGAGATCCGAAGGCGTATTGGGATGGCCAAGGATGCATTCCAGAAGCTGAGTAGAGTATTGAGAGAATGGAAAATTTAGTTGGAAACAAAGAAAAGAGTACTGGATTGTTACGTGATATCTGTCCTTTTATATAGCAGCGAATGCTTAACAATCTCATCAAAGATGAAGGAAAGACTTGATGCATCCGACATGTGGTTATACAGAAGGATGCTGAGGATACCATGGACTGAACATGTGAGCAACTACGAGGTTTTGGGAAGGATGGGAACGAGAAGTAAACTGATAAACTTCAGAAAAACAGCTGAAATTTCTGGGGCATATAGTGAGGAAGGATGGCTCGGAGAATCTGATACGCACAGGACAGACGAAGGAAAATTGAGACACGGGAAAGAACTTCATGATGTACTTGATGGGCTTGAACAAATAGATGGCAGAGCAGGGTTTTGGGGGTATAACAAGAGAAAGAGTGTTAAGTTAATGTATAGGGAGATGTGGAAGGCCACGATTGCTTACGTCCTGAAGGGACAAGGCAGGAGAAGAAGAAAAAGAAGAAAAAGAACTCAATTTAGAAGACATGCTTGAGTGGCTAATCATTATCGAGAAGAGTTGGATAAATAAATGAAAAATATGAATGAGAATATAAAGTGGGGGATCAATTCTTTATTATAACCGATATATAAACTGATCCCTAACTATGTGGGCATGCTAGTTTCTAAACATTTATATTTTACATATTTTGTGTAGGGCAAGGTTTGGGAGGTGTAAAAAGAGAATAAGTGTTAAGATCTACAAGGAATATTGAGACGAGGAAGACCATGATCGCCTACGTCCATGAATGAATATGGCTCATAGAAGAAGAAGAAGAAGAAGAAGAAGAAGAAGAAGAAGAAGAAGAAGAAGAAGAAGAATGTTTTGCAAGTTCCCTTTTGATTGAGCGAGAGACCAACAAACTTCATTGTAACCCCAAAGATCAACTGAAGGCAAGGATTATGGTAGCATTCATCAACTTAAACAAAGAGACCGTCCAGAAGTCGTCTGGAGGATGTGGTTAAAACCAATGGGGATTTTATTGAAAAAATGTGCTCTTTACTAGTTTAAGATATTTTAGTGTAATGTGTGCGAACATATCAGTTAAAACGAGATGTCAGTGTGATTTTCATTTTGGACTCATTTGGATGACAATTCATCCATCGCACCCTGTATGTCTGTTAAAATGAGGTGTCAGTGTTATTTTAATTTTGGCGTCATTTAGGCGACAATTTATTCATCGCTCCCTGTATATCTGTTAAATTAAGATGTCAGTGTTATTTTAATTTTGGCGTCATTTCGACGACAATGCATCCATCGTACCCTGTATATCTGTTAAATTGAGATGTCAGTGTTATTTTAATTTTGGCGTCATTTAGGTGACAATTCATCCATCGCACCCTGTATATCTGTTAAATTGAGGTGTCAGTTTTATTTCAACTTTGTCGTCCTTTAGGCGACAATTTATTAATCGCACCCCGTACATCTGTCAAAATGAGATGCCAGTGTTATGTTCATTTTGGCGTCATTTGGGTGACAATTCGTTCACCGCACCCTGTATATACAAGCATACACACTCATTCAGAGACACGTATGTATGTGTATGTAGACGTGTGTCTATGTGAGTATCGATCGTAGATGATTGATGCGTTTATGTGTGTCCTAATTTTTAGTAAGTCGGACAGCGAATAACGGCCAATGATTCTAAGCGACTGGAGGGGATCGAAATGTTTCTTCAGCTAATTTTTCACGAGACGACAATTACGTGTGGAATGGAACCAATAGGCGGGCTTTTGAAGTAGCAAAGGAAGATTCCGGATAAACAATTTGTGCCAACAGAGTAAAGATAGATATGGACCATCTAGGATAGATAGATAGATAGATAGATAGATAGATAGATAGATAGATAGATAGATAGATAGATAGATAGATATTAACTGGAACTGAAATAGATAGATAGATAGATAGATAGATAGATAGATAGATAGATAGATATTAACAGAAACGAAATAGAAATAGATAGATAGATAGATAGATAGATAGATAGATAGATAGATAGATATTAACTGAAACTGAAATAGATAGATAGATAGATAGATAGATAGATAGATAGATAGATAGATAGATAGATATTAACAGGAACTGAAATAGATAGATAGATAGATAGATAGATAGATAGATAGATAGATAGATAGATAGATAGATAGATAGATAGATATTAACTGGAACTGAAATAGATAGATAGATAGATAGATAGATAGATAGATAGATAGATAGATAGATATTAACTGGAACTGAAATAGATAGATAGATAGATAGATAGATAGATAGATAGATAGATAGATAGATAGATATTAATTCAGGAACTGAAATAGATAGATAGATAGATAGATAGATAGATAGATAGATAGATAGATAGATAGATATTAACTGGAACTGGAATAGATAGATAGATAGATAGATAGATAGATAGATAGATAGATAGATAGATAGATAGATATTAACAGGAACTGAAATAGATAGATAGATAGATAGATAGATAGATAGATAGATAGATAGATAGATAGATAGATAGATAGATATTAACAGGAACTGAAATAGATAGATAGATAGATAGATAGATAGATAGATAGATAGATAGATAGATAGATAGATAGATAGATTAACTTGGAACTGAAACAGAAATAGATAGATAGATAGATAGATAGATAGATAGATAGATAGATAGATAGATAGATAAGGAGAACATGAGATAGATATATAAATTGAGTTTAGAGAGGGAGAGATGGATATGAGCAGATTGGAATAGATAGAGAGAAAAAGACTGAGTTAGATAAGAACAAATAGATTGGTCTCTCTATTATATATCTATTCTCTCTCTCTCTCTCTCTATATATATATATATATATATATATATATATATATATAGTGATGGCTGTTACAATGGTTTATAAAAGCATAGTTTCACTACACAAAAATCTTCGCGTTTCGGAGCCACGTGTGCCCCTCATCTGGTGATAAGTTGAAATGAAAATTAAATGGTGAAAACGATTTATTTTGATAATATGATATGTAAGTAAATGTTGGATGTGAGTTTAGTATGATTTAGCCGACAGTTTGTGTTCACCTTTAAGCAGCGCCGGTACATGCACTTAACTTCATTCAAAAACAACTTATGCAGAAACCGAACATCCCTTTCTGTATATGCCCTTTATGCTTAAGTAAAAAGCTGCACATTCTAAAATACCTCAACAATGGCAAACTATTGAACCGTAGCGATGAATTAGCAGTGTCATGTAAACATCGAAAATATTTTTCGTTAAAATTTCATTAACCAAAAAATACCTCATCATCAGAATGGCTGAGAAATCCTTATAATGACCGCGCTGATGATGAGATTATAGTCTCGAAATATTAAACACGTCATACAAACACCTCCCGACCTTCCTTTACTTCATTCAACGCATTGTAACAGCCTTCAAGACATAACACACACAACTATTTTACGCAAAACTTCAAGCAAATTACAAAACTTTACTATATATATATAATATATATATATATATATCTAATAAGGCCGGTAGAAATAAATATATAATACTGTTTTATTATAAAAAGAATATCTTCTTAAATACGAGTATCGATAAAAAATAATGTTCAAACTAATAATTTCATATATATATATATATATATATATATATATATATATATATATATAGGCTAGAGAGAAATAGGTATATACAGTGTGAATATAGGGATAAAGATGTTTCAGTGATAGCCTTTTATCATATTTTGAAGCGTGTTGATTTGCATGTTCACACTGTTTATATCTAGAAACTCCTTAAGAATATAGCAAATGTTAACTATATATTGATGAGTTGTGATACGACGAAACAGGCTTGTATGGGTGTCATGGTGGCATCGCCCATTACAATGGATCGAACTCTTCCTACAACTACATATACTTCCCCTCACTAGAGGAGATAAGAGACCAAGAGATAAAGAGCTAAGAGTGTGAGAGATCTGCAAGAGATCAGCACAAGCAGATCAGTGGCGAGCGATAGACAGAGATACCCAAATCTGCTACCGTACGACCTTTGCGAGTCCCGAATTACTATATTACTACCTAACCTGTATTTATTCGTTCTATTAACAGAATTCCACGTATTTGCTGTGTTAATATATATATATATATATATATATATATATATATATATATATATATATATATATATATGTTATTTCCAATTTTGGTTGTTGTTATATTATTTCTTGCTGGACTTCGCAACCGGGTCCACGACAATGTGAATGACTAATTATGCTCTCGTTATTTTTAGAGAGGAAAACTTTAAAAACAGTAACCACTTCAGTGATTTACGTATTACTCTTCAAACATGAATTGAGTTCTCTCGGCTGCTGGCATGTGTATATACATCACATATATCCAGCTGGAAGCAAGCAGATGTCTAGCCATACTGATGAGGCATGATACAATGAAACATATATATATATATATATATATAAAGATTGAAAAAAGAAATCATGAATTCCCCAAAAAATATAAACTTCTTTTTCAATTTTAAAGTGAATCACTATTCTTATTAGTTAAATTAAACACACACATAAACTTTCCTGTCTTCCCACATCCATAAATAAAAAACGTATTGTTTCTTGTATTCAAATGAAAATCCATTTTCACAACAATGAACTAACATTGCCTGATGATGAGGTAAATATCTCGAAACATAGGAATTTCCGTTTCGCAATGTAAACTATATTAAATTTAAACAGAAAACAAATTTAATTATATATATATATATATATTTCATTCGTCATACTCAGGACTAGTTTGTGGAAGAGAGTGTATATATATATATGAGACGAGTAAAAAATTTGTTTACGAAAATATGTGTCGAAATGAAAACTATATTAAATTAAAATAAAAAATAAATTTAATTATATATATATATATATATATATATATATATATATATATATATATATCATTGGTCAAAGATTTAATTGGCATGGTCGACCATGCATCCCCCAAGAGAATTTGGGACAAATTCTAGACCCTTGCAAGGAAAATCAGTTTTGGAGTTGCAGTCAAGATGTAACGACTGAGGGAGGAGTGTTCCCAATGGAGAGCCATGCCGTTTGGGTGCCAGCCGTAGAGTCATTGAGGGTCGCCTCCCATAGAGCTCCTGACTAAAAGATGTACAATGAGCCAAGCCTAGTTAGTCACTTCAATTCAGTTGGACTTCGGACCAGTCGAGATGTAATGACTGAGGGAAAAAAAAGGTTTTCCAAACTGGGGGCCACGACCAAGAAGACTGGTCGCTTCCCATAGAGCTCCGTGCTGAAGATGTAAAGAAACGTAGAAAAGCCTGCCGCCCACCGACTTAAAAGAGTTAAATTCGAATAATGCGCCTCCGATAGAGTCCTGGCTGAAGATGCATAACAATAGAAAGAGCCGAGAGAGAGTTAAACTAGTTGAAAGGAGTTTTGGAGCTGCCGAGCAAAAGAGACCAAAGGAATTTATTACCACCGACCTTCCGCTCTGTAAAGTTGCGGTAGAGAGATCTGAAAGGACTTTAAAAAAAAAAAAATTGGAAAATTGAAAGCTCTGATTATTCTAAACGAAAACTTTCGCTCCGTCGTGAAAATTGAATTCGACGACTGTACTTTATGCTTCTGTTGCTAATTATTTATATATATATATAAAGACTTTTCTGCAACTTATCCAATCGTCTTCGAAATTATTTATTTATATTTTTATTTTATTTTATTTTGGTGCCGTGTTTTATTTTATCAACACAAGCGTATACGTGTGTCCAGTCTAGTTTGTGGTGCTATCGGGTTTTCAACGTGTCTTTCCTGAGATCAAAATGCACAGCGTATGTAGGAAAGTTCACCGTTGTAATAGACGTCTTGAAGACCAGCTATTGTGACTAGCGACCCGAGAGCGTCGTCATAACTCGTGCCGTGTTCAAAAGCATCAACCCTGACTCAGGTTCCGGTCATCATCGTAATTGGCTTCCGGACCGGACACAGCGAGCAAACGGACGAACGTGTTATATATGGACACAGACACACACACACACACACACACACACACACACACACACACACACATATATATATATATATATATACAAACATATCTATTTACATATTACATTAAACACAAGCATTAAATCTTACCTCTTACATAAAATTCTACCTATTACGCACCCTATTACCTACTTACCTATTACCTTAAATACAAACATTAAATTTTACCTCTTACATTAAATTTTACCTATTACACCCCACAAACTGTGATCTAATTTAAAATTTAAACTTTTATAGAAAAAATCGATTTCCTAAATTCAAAATTAAGGTTAAATATACAAAATTAAATTAATTATAAAAACTGTGCTTAAATACAAAAATATTCTACAGTTGTACAAATGAACATTAAGTTCAATCCCATCCCTTCCCACCCTTTACACCTCCCTACTCTGCTCCTCTAAGAAATCCAAATGATAAAGTCTAGTCAGAAGGTCATAAAACTTACATCCTATCTTCTAATGTTAAATCTGTCTACAAAACTCCTATACACTCATTAATCAAGTATATTCACTACCCATAACACTTTCTTCAAAATTCAAACGGACACTTTACGAGACTTATTCCCTTATCACTAACCCCCAATAACATCCCACACACAGCTCACCAAATATAAGAAAAGAGGATTTCCATTCCTGTCTACACCACCTGATGAGACATTGTAGTTTCAATGTCGAAACAAAATGTACAATTTGTAGCGGATATATAAAAAATTTGTACATTTTCTAAAATATAATATATATATATATATATATATATATATATATATGGTGCTAGAGAAACGACTATCGGGTTTTTAACGCATCAGTAAAATGAATTAGAGCACTCTGGCTATTGGGCGCGTATAATGATAATATACACGTTAAAAATCTGCCTGGTTCTACCGAACGCCCATAGCCCAGAGGTAGAATCGCCGACTGACGCCAACTCGGTAGGGTTTCAATCCTGGGTTAAAAAGCAATCGGATTCTAACCGATTGCAGTTTTTTTTTTTTTTTTTGTAATGTGACTACTTCGATTCTAATTGATGTTGGCCATCATATTTGGTCCATCATTTCTTGGTTTTCATGAACCAAAGCTTTCAATTTTTTCTTAGAAGTGAGTGATAGTAAAAGAGAATCTGCGATAATATATGGAAAAATAAACAAACATACAAAACAAAAAATGACAACGATCAGGGTAGAGAGAGAGAGAGAGGGAGAGAGAGAGAGAGAGAGAGAGAGAGAGTAAAACGATTGAGAAAAAATAAAGATAATGAAAGAGATAAACATTGAAAATTTAAATTTCGCATAGATGTGATTTTTCTCCTCTTCGCCGAAATTTATCCAAGTTTGTACAGAAACCGAAAAATCTCTTGAACTTGTCAAATGTAATAAGTACTGGTTAATACGAGACAGCCGCCGTTTGACCACCGCCAATTCAACAAATAATAAAAAAACTTGACACTTCACTACAATAACAAAACAACGAGAAAGTGTTTCTGGCTTAGATTAAAAGAAAATGGAATAGATTACTACCTTAAATTCTCCTAATTTAGAAGTTAGGACTGTACTGACAAAATGAATTTTTGTTAAAGTGGTCGCTTGACCAGGGATTTTTCTTTTTTCATACTGGTCGGTGGTCGCGTTTTGGAAGAGGTCGTCCGTGCATAAAAAAACAGCCGTTAATAGCAGGTGGTCGCTGACGACGGGGCTGCATATAACATGTCCCACTGTATATATATATATATATATATAAGATGAAAAAGAAATACGAAAGGTTTATCAATCTAACATGTTTCACTATAAAAGTGAATTGATAAACGTTTTCCTGTTTGTTCTTTATCTTATTATTCTATCGAATTCTGAACCACATTTAATACCTACTCATATATATGGGTACTTGTACACACACACACGCACGCACACACACACACACACACACACACACACATATATATATATATATATATATATATATATAACATAGTACACTTGGTATACAATCTAGGTAAATTCCGATAGAGACGAACTCAAGAGAACTCAATGTTAAATTCATTTATTAAATTTAACAGAGTAATATAATTTATAAAAGATTTTAGATTATTACAATGGGTAATACATATTTCACCGGGTCCTGATGTCATTATCGCGGCTCGTCAGACCCAAATGGTACAATAGTTGGTCCTCAAAATATCCCCGCCAAAAAAATTATTTTATTTTATTTAATTTTACATAGTCGCATACATGTACATATCAGAATAGACATTAACGGTTATTTACGAAAATTTCTCCCTCATTCGAAAAAGAACCCCAAAGAAAGAGGAAAGCAAGGATAAAAAAAAACATAAACGATGGATTAATGTAAAGAAGAGAAAAAAGGGGAAAAAAGAGAAAAATATCTTGAAATAGAAAACAATAAATTTATTCAATAAGATTGCTATTGGCGTCAACACAGTCCTCCAGTTAACCCCGGAATCTCCTGCAACTCTTCTGGACAGTATCCTTGATTAAATTTGTTAATGCTGCCATAATTCTTACCTTCAGTTCTTCTTTGGTGTTAATAGGAGTTTTGTTGGTCTCTTGCTCACCTGCGCCCAACACATAAAAATCAAGAGGGTTGCAATCTCGTGGGGGTTAGGTGGCCAGATGTAAGGGTTGATGTGGTTTCTGAAATTGTCTGTTCTGTTGCTTGGATGGTGTAGAATCCTATTGTTAAACATAGGGTCTTTCAGAAGCCACTCTTTTGACCTAGTGCAGCGCTATATCTCCCAGGCACGTGATGTACGCCCCCGTGTTAAGACCTAGGACCCTCCAAACAAATTCGGGACTTCTTTTCTCATCAGAACGAGGAGGTTTACCGAACTGCCGTACCTTCGTAATCATCATTAGACTCATCCAACTGTTTCCGAATCCTCTGCTGAAAAGGTTTCTAAATTAGATAGACGGAGGCATAATTTTGCCATCACTCTAAGGACCTTCGTAGTCATCATTACTTATTTAACTTTTTCCGAATCCACAGCACTCTCCGCAGATTTATACCTAAACACTCTGAAATGTTCGGATTGGAGTGTCCAGCGAGAATGCCAAGCTTGACGTTTCGAAATTTCTGGCAGATTGTATTGCACCATTATTCTCACAGAAAGTGCCCAGCTGTCCCTACAATACTGCGCAGTCTACATAACAAACAACCTTTAATAATTTTTTTAAAATGCTCATGAGAAAAAAACTAAAAATGTAAATGGCGACAATTTATATATCGCATTTCAAATTTAACGCCAGCAATTAATAAGATCATTTATGAACACGGCCACAATATGCTGACAGTATTTGGAAATTAAAACGGTATTCTCATTACTTTAGAAACATTTAAAAAGCTAGACATTGAGGTAAAAATTAAAAAAAAACACATGCTTGATAAAGGCTAATAAAAGGCGATCAGATATAACAAATATTCTAACAGATTTCGAACAAATTTGTCCAAAAAAGAAATCACTTATACCCCAACACAAGTAAAATTGAATGAAAAGCTTAAACACAGTAACTTCTCATTTGATTTTAAAATGATTTGTATACCAATGTTAAATATGTATAGAATATGCAGTCTAAATACACAATTAGAACGTTGTTATGGGGAAACACACCTATTCCTTATATGTTTTCCCGCTTGAATCCATCCTGCATATATACAAACCAACCATTCGTCCGTGCATTGGGTACTGCTGGCATATATGGTCAGGCGCCCCTGCTGTTCATCTCAGTGTTCTTGACAGGCTCCAAAGGAGAATCAGTAATGTGATAGGTACCGACTTGACGGCTCGACTCCAGCCACTTCCCCAGCGACAGGAGTTGGCTTCCCTTTGTCTGTTCTATAAATACTTTCATAGCTTCTGCTCCAACGAGCTTGAGTCACTGGTGCCTCTGCAACAGGTGTTTACTCCTGAAACCAGACTGGCAACTGGGTCCCACCCATTCACAGTCAGATCAACCAAATGCAGACGACCATTCTACTCCTTCAGCTTCTTTTCTCGCACAGATAGGTGCATTGGGTGAAAAAAGTAACGAGGAAAAAGTGTAAAAGAGTGAAAATTATACGGAGTAATTTCAAATGACTCTTCATTTAAAGTTACTCCGTATAATTTTCTGAATTTATTCAATAAGATTGCTATTGGCGTCAACACGTGGAAATGGACAAATACTCACAACACTCTACATCTATGCACATCGGAACAGATAGGCGCATTCGTGGAAAAATTAACGAGGAAAAAGCGTAAAAGAGAGAAAATTATACGGAGTAACTTTAAATGAAAATTTGGGGGAATGGACAAATAACCACGACATTCTACATGTATGCACATCCGAACGGATAGGCGCATTGGGTGGAAAAAATCATGAGAAAAAATAGTAAAAGAGTGATAATTTTAAGGAGTAAGTTTAAATGAAACGTCGAGGAAATCGATTTTTTACACGTACGCCCTTACGTGCAGACACGTAAAGTACACATTAAAAAGAAAAATCATGGATTACAAATAGGTATTCGTTTATACCCCTGACGAGTGGACTGGGTGATTCTTGAGGTTGGGTTCTGTCGTGTTTACTCTATAGTTGGGATGGTGACAACTCTTTTTTTTTACATTATATATATACAAATTCGCATATAGATATTCCGACGGTGTTTTTAAATTTTGACAAATGGTTTCATGGTTTGATTTTTAATCAACTGCATATGATTTTTAATTAACGGCACTGTGGATTATTTAATGCCAAAAAGGTAATGTTTTAAGGTATTTTTTAAATGTTCAATTATAATGAGAAGGTTGATTTATTCAGATTTTAATGAATTTTTTTAAAATTTTATTTTAGAAAACTGAATATAACTTCTAGTTTTGTATTCAAAAATGTATTACTGGTAATTTTTTTTTCTTCAGAAATGTATATTTTCCATTAAAAGTCTATTTTTATGTAGATATTTCTATAAAAGTTTATATTTATACTTTCATAGTGTTTTGACCCCAGTTTGGGGGTTAACTATTTGCCCATAGCTGGGATCCTAACAGGTATTACCACTCCGGATCAGGGTGGACCTTGGGAACAACAGCTATTAAAAGGTGGTTTCATGCTCCTCACAACCTCCCAATCAGAGGCCTTGTTACCGGATGCAGTTTACCGTCATATCCAGGGCATTGACAAATGGGAACTTTCACGAAATAGATTTAGAAATAAAATAGGAAACGGCTCCATAATTCATTTCGCATTTCAAGGCTTCATCAGATGTTAAAACGAAGAAAGCGTATATATATTTGTGTATGTTCTTAAATAATGAATTTTAGAACTTTTGTTTCTAAGCTGGTGTTTCTCGTGAAGAATACATATATATATATATATATATATATATATATATATATATATGGTGGAAATGTCTTTATGCGTGTTCATCACGTCGTGGGAAAACCAGTTTATAGCGGGTATATCTTATCTATTCCGTTTGTAGTGAAGGGTAATTGTATACCGTTGCAGGTTAACGGAATTTGGCCTTGTGGAAGATAGCCCACTATAAGTCATAAAATGATTATAAAATCAAGAAAGGCAATTTGAGTATAAAATAACATTTATATATATATTATATATATACACATATCAATTAATGTTTTTTACATTAAAATAATACTTGAATATAAGTCCAACGGAGGTTAAAGTGTTCATGACAAATAATAATGCTGAAAGAGATAAAAGTGAATGTTCATTTTGAAGTTGCCACTTCTAAGGTTCGTAAGTCAGTAAGTTGGTTTGTGTGGAATGTCTTTGAAGAAGTCACTCCTGAGGTCAGTAAGTAGTTTTGAGACAGGGATAAGGAAAGAGGCCAGCATAGTAACTGCTCGACTTAAGCCAAGGGGAGACACTGGTTACTCTAGCCTGTTTGTCCATCTGTCTGACGATGCTTTTTGTCTCTGCTTTTTATATCCGCTTTTTGGATCAAAAGCTCGTTTTGAATTTCATACTTGTATTTGATTCCGGGCTTCCCATTGGCAGGTAAATAAAATTCGCGTAGACTCGCGAAATGGAAATTTGATATTTGATTAATTTTTATTTTTCGACCGGAACATCTGCGCAAACTCGGATGCGCACGACGATTTTTATTAATTTGCCTTTTTGTTGTGAAAGAGCAAACATCCGGTTGATTGCTTTTGCTCGGTCGATATCACCACAAGAAAAAAGAAAGTGAGTGACTTCAAAAAGGCCGTTAATATTTACTCCAGTATCTTTTCTTAGTTCGAGTTGAATGTTGTTAATTTACTGGCTTTTTTTTAATCGAACTAAAGGGAAATCATCTCATTATCAGAATGTCTTTAAATAATCGGGGAGACGAGTTCGAATTCCAGTTGCATTCCTTGCATTCACTTACGCGCAAATACCCTTCGGAAAGGTATTGATCTAGTTATGGGTTAAATAATAGGACAGATTGGGTTCTATAGCTTTGGCTGGCAACCAGTCTACAGTCTTCATAGAATTCTTTAGAATAGACAGAAACTAAAAGATTATATACATGTTTGATGAAAAATTCTTTCAAAAATCTGTGTAAATTAAACATTACATCATTTTATTTTTGAAAAGAACTTCTTGGTTCACATGAATTCAGCTCCCCACTTATATATATATATATATAACAGAAAATGTTTCTATTCTGGTACCCCACAAACACTACGGATCACGACCAGTATTACCTACGCCGCATTTACGCGCTTGAAGTTAGACAGTCTATCTGTGGTAAACACTGTCAAAAAAAAAAAAAAAAAAAAAAGACACGCCCATTTTTTTACTTCGTTTCCATGTTTTCTTTTCTTTTCTTTTTTTTTTCCTAAATCGATATATCGATATAAGCATTTGATCGGGAAGTAACAGCGTTAGCAGCATCACCTACCCCCACCATCTGTATTCGCCTCAACTGCATACACCGTCGATGCCTGGAATCGATCGATCTGGTTATAAAAATAACGTAGCGCTTCCTTTCCCTACTGCCTTCGCTTTATCGCTTCTGTTTCTGTTGTAAGTTCGAACTGTTTTCGAAGTCTATACATTCCAGGTCTCCATGATCTTGGAGAAAAAACAAAAAACAAAAAAAAAAACGCAACACTAATCGCCCTCACTCGAAACAGAACCAACATACCTCACAGTCCGTCCAGAAGTAGCTTTCACCTGATAAACCTAAGTTCTTCTCTATATGCCTTGTTTCCTCAAGACGTAGGCGATCATGGCTCTCCACAATTTCTTGTCCGTTTTTAGCTCTTAATAAATTGTCTTTCTTTTATTTCTTTAAAACATTGTTCCGCCATCCATTTAGTCAAGCCTACTAAATATGTTATGCGTTGTTTTTCTCTGTATTTCTTGTCTCCAGTCTATCCTGTGAGTATCAAATTTTACTAGCCATCTTTCCTCATTATATGCCCTAGACATTTCTACTGTCTTTTCCTGATATTAATTATAAGTTTCGTTTTTGTTCCCATTTTCTCTAAAGTTTCGTCTTTGCTCACATGTTCGGTCCATTGTATCCTCAGCATCCTTCTGTAGAACCACATTTCTGTTGCTTCAAGTATCCTCTTCATGTTTGTGAAGGTTGTGCAACATCCACTCTTTCTATGGATTAATATTATACTTTTAGAGTAGATTATATTTGTTATGTACGTATAAGTTTGTTTTCAACAAAATTTCAAATGTATTATTTAGATATTTTACAAAGATTCTTTCAACCACATATCTGCCCTTTTCTTTCACTACCTTTTACCATTTTTGAGGTGGCTTCATGATTCCGTTTTTCTGTGAAAGGAATTGATCTTGGTGGTCTTTACAGACTTCTGGTTAATTAAAGTCCCCAATAAGATTATTTTCTAGAGATCCAAATGAATAATCCGACAGAGAACGGTCGGATGGGTACAGCAGGTGTTATAGAACATTCCACAAAAGTTTTACGAATTTCTGTCCGGTCTGCAAAGAAACGTGAGGGTTGGCCTTGTCCTAATGAAAGTCGATACTATTCGAATCGGTTAATTCCTGAAGCTTTTCATTATTCTTAATTATTTAATCGGTCCAACTGAGAACACTAAATTTCAGTTGAATTCGTCGTATTCACTAATACGCAAGTGCCATTGGAAAAGGTATTAATCGTCTGTTCTCCCTCCAGCTATGTGTTAAATAGCAGGACAGATAAGGTTCTGCAGCCTTAGTTGGCAACCAGTCTATTGCAGAAAGTAATGGCAACCTACTGCAAGAAAAATGAAGGTTGGGTCACTATGTCGATCCAGGATGTTTTTTCCACCTGAATCCATCCTGCATATATACAAGTCAACCATCCGTCCGTGCATGGAGTACTGCTGCCATTTATGGTCAGGTGCCCCTGCCGTTCTCCTCGGTGTTCTTGACAAGCTCCAAAGGAGAGTCTGTAATGTGATAGGTACTGATCTGGCGACTCGACTGCAGCCACTTCTCCATCGTCGAAAGGTGGCCTCCCTTTGTCTGTTCTATAAATACTTTCATGGCTTCTGCTCGGACGAGCTTAAGTCACTGATGCCTCCTCAACAGGTGTTTACCCGTGCAACCAGACTGGCAACTGGGTCCCACCTATTCACAGTCAGGTTAGCCAAATGCAGACGACAATTCTACTCCTGCAGCTTCTTCTCTCGCACTTCCCGCCTGTGGAACTCTCTCCCGTATTCTTGCTTTCCTGACGGCTACAACCTCCAGAAATTTAAATGCAAAGTCAATACTCATCTACTAACCACTGGACTCTAGCTCTCTCCCCACCCCTGTATAACCCTCCCTTTCTCTCCACCTATGTATCTGTCATCGCACCTGCTTTCTCAGCTTTCTATTGTTCCTTTCTAACTAGTTTGTACTCCTCACTCTTTTTTAATTAATCTTTTTACATTTATGTAACCCCTTGCACATCAGTGGCGTTTCCGCCTTGCTCGGGGTGAAATGGTTAAAAAAAAAAAAAATCTTCTGCCCGGTCAGCCCTGTCCGAAAGAGACATGATCACCGAACGTGTATCACGTACGGTGCTTAATTGTCTGACTGGGTGACCAAGTGATAGCAACTCTTTTCATTCGCGTAACACACTCTTCTCCAAAATCTTTCGGAATTTTACTAACTAAAATGTTTTTCATTATTCCGAAGGTTTTCCTTTGGACTGAGTCTTAGGAGGTTGCTTCCACGATCCCTAAAATCTTAACCGTTCAAGTCCAGAATTAATCGTTATCTTCACAACATATCCTCGTAAACTCTGCTTCTTACCTCTTACTTTGTAGAACTGACTCCCAAGAGGATACTTCCTCGGTCACTACACACTTAACCTGTTCAAATCTAGGGTTAACCGTTATCATCCACACATATCCACATAAACTGTGTAGAACTGGTCCCCAGGAGGATACTTCCCCGATCACTACAATCTTATCCTCTTCAATTCTATGGTTATCTGTTATCTTCCACATATATCCAAATACACTGTGATTCTTACCTCTTACTTTGGGGGACCGACTCCCAAAAGGATACTTCCGCAATCACTACAACCATAACCTGTTAAAATCTAGAATTAATCTTTGTCTTTCCGCATAACAGAATAAAAGGAGCCTCCAGCAATCACTCCTTCCACTTGCCAGGAGATATTAGCAAATCCTTATATATATATATATATATATATATATATATATATATATATATATATATATATTGTTGTCTGCCCATTTAAATAATGTATGTTCCCGCAATGTATCTTGACAAGATAAAATAATTTTATTTTAATTTATAAAAAAACTACAAATAATTCTATTTTAACTTATTAAAAAAAAACTACGATGTTTCATTTATAACATATGTTCTAATATAACTAAAAAAATTAATAATTATTTTACTAAAATAAATGATCCATACAATACTTAATTAGTTTTCTTAACTACAATATACTTTAATATATAATTATTTAATCCTAATTTTAACATAAACATTCCAGCCCCTTTACTCATAAAGTAATTTTTAAAAAATCCACTCTGTTGTCAAAAATTATTTACCTATTTAAGTATTGTGTGGTCTCACTATGTACCTGACACAGAAAAAATAATTTTCTTTAAAATTTAATTAATTACAATGTTTCATTTATAACTTATACTCCAACATAATTAAGAAAATAAAAATTATTTTGTTAAAATAAATGACCCATAATAGTTGTTCTTAATAAAATATAACTTAGTATACCATAATTATTTAATCGTAATTCTGACCTAAATATTCCAGCCCTTTACTCATGAAATAGTAATAAAAAATCTATTGTTCAATAAAAAAAAAAAAATTCAGCCTCCTGTTAAAATTATTGTCTACCCATTTTAAAAAAAATCTAAGGTCACGCAATGTCCAGACAAAATTAAAAAAGTGACATGTCTCGATCCAAGCCATCCTGCCCCCTTTCATAACTTAGATATTAATATTGGCATGTCTCGATCCAAGCCATCCTGCCCCCTTTCATAACCCAGATATTAAAATTGGCATGTCTCGATCCAAGCCATCCTGCCCCCTTTCATAACCCAGATATTAAAATTGGCATGTCTCGATCCAAGCCATCCTGCCCCTTTCATAACCCAGATATTAAAATTGGCATGTCTCGATCCAAGCCATCCTGCCCCCTTTCATAACCCAGATATTAAAATTGGCATGTCTCGATCCAAGCCATCCTGCCCCCTTTCATAACCCAGATATTAAAATTGGCATGTCTCGATCCAAGCCATCCTGCCCCCTTTCATAACCCAGATATTAAAATTGGCATGTCTCGATCCAAGCAATCCTGCCCCCTTTCATAACCCAGATATTAAAATTGGCATGTCTCGATCCAAACCATCCTGCCCCCTTTCATAACCCAGATATTAAAATTGGCATGTCTAGATCAAGCCATCCTGCCCCCTTTATAACCCAGATATTAAAATTGGCATGTCTAGATCCAAGCCATCCTGCCCCCTTTCATAACCCAGATATTAAAATTGGCATGTCTCGATCCAAGCCATCCTGCCCCCTTTCATAACCCAGATATTAAAATTGGCATGTCTAGATCCAAGCCATCCTGCCCCCTTTCATAACCCAGATATTAAAATTGGCATGTCTCGATCCAAGCCATCCTGCCCCCTTTCATAACCCAGATATTAAAATTGGCATGTCTCGATCAAAGCCATCCTGCCCCCTTTCATAACCCAGATATTAAAATTGGCATGTCTCGATCCAAGCCATCCTGCCCCCTTTCATAACCCAGATATTAAAATTGGCATGTCTAGATCCAAGCCATCCTGCCCCCTTTCATAACCCAGATATTAAAATTGGCATGTCTCGATCCAAGCCATCCCTGCCCCCTTTCATAACCCAGATATTAAAATTGACATGTCTCGATCCAAGCCATCCTGCCCCTTTCATAACCCAGATATTAAAATTGGCATGTCTAGATCCAAGCCATCCTGCCCCCTTTCATAACCCAGATATTAAAATTGGCATGTCTCGATCCAAGCCATCCTGCCCCCTTTCATAACCCAGATATTAAAATTAGCATGTCTAGATCCAAGCCATCCTGCCCCTTTCATAACCCAGATATTAAAATTGGCATGTCTAGATCCAAGCCATCCTGCCCCCTTTCATAACCCAGATATTAAAATTGGCATGTCTCGATCAAGCCATCCTGCCCCCTTTCATAACCCAGATATTAAAATTGGCATGTCTCGATCAAAGCCATCCTGCCCCCTTTCATAACCCCCAGATATTAAAATTGGCATGTCTCGATCCAAGCCATCCTGCCCCCTTTCATAACCCAGATATGCAAAAATTGGCATGTCTAGATCCAAGCCATCTGCCCCCTTTCATAACCCAGATATTAAAATTGGCATGTCTAGATCCAAACCATCCTGCCCCCTTTCATAGCCCAGATATTAAAATTGGCATGTCTCGATCCAAGCCATCCTGCCCCCTTTCATAGCAGATATTAAAATTGGCATGTCTCGATCCAAGCCATCCTGCCCCTTTCATAACCCAGATATTAAAATTGGCATGTCTAGATCCAAGCCATCCTGCCCCCTTTCATAACCCAGATATTAAAATTGGCATGTCTCGATCCAAGCCATCCTGCCCCTTTCATAACCCAGATATTAAAATTGGCATGTCTCGATCCAAGCCATCCTGCCCCCTTTCATAGCAGATATTAAAATTGGCATGTCTAGATCCAAGCCATCCTGCCCCTTTCATAACCCAGATATTAAAATTGGCATGTCTCGATCCAGCCATCCTGCCCCTTTCATAACCAGATATTAAAGTGGCATGTCTCGATCCAAGCCATCCTGCCCCCTTTCATAACCCAGATATTAAAATTGGCATGTCTCGATCCAAGCCATCCTGCCCCCTTTCATAACCCAGATATTAAAATTGGCATGTCTAGATCCAAGCCATCCTGCCCCCTTTCATAACCCAGATATTAAAATTGGCATGTCTCGATCCAAACCATCCTGCCCCCTTTCATAACCCAGATATTAAAATTGGCATGTCTCGATCCAAGCCATCCTGCCCCCTTTCATAACCCAGATATTAAAATTGGCATGTCTCGATCCAAGCCATCCTGCCCCCTTTCATAACCAGATATTAAAATTGGCATGTCTCGATCCAAGCCATCCTGCCCCCTTTCATAACCCAGATATTAAAATTGGCATGTCTAGATCCAAGCCATCCTGCCCCCTTTCATAACCCAGATATTAAAATTGGCATGTCTCGATCCAAGCCATCCTGCCCCCTTTCATAACCCAGATATTAAAATTGGCATGTCTCGATCCAAGCCATCCTGCCCCTTTCATAACCCAGATATTAAAATTGGCATGTCTCGATCCAAGCCATCCTGCCCCCTTTCATAACCCAGATATTAAAATTGGCATGTCTCGATCCAAGCCATCCTGCCCCCTTTCATAACCCAGATATTAAAATTGGCATGTCTCGATCCAAGCCATCCTGCCCCTTTCATAACCCAGATATTAAAATTGGCATGTCTAGATCCAAGCCATCCTGCCCCCTTTCATAACCCAGATATTAAAATTGGCATGTCTCAGTCAAGCCATCCTGCCCCCTTTCATAACCCAGATATTAAAATTGGCATGTCTAGATCCAAGCCATCCTGCCCCCTTTCATAACCCAGATATTAAAATTGGCATGTCTCGATCCAAGCCATCTGCCCCCTTTCATAACCCAGATATTAAAATTGGCATGTCTAGATCCAAGCCATCCTGCCCCCTTTCTTAACCCAGATATTAAAATTGGCATGTCTCGATCCAAGCCATCCTGCCCCCTTTCATAACCCAGATATTAAAATTGGCATGTCTCGATCCAAGCCATCCTGCCCCTTTCATAACCCAGATATTAAAATTGGCATGTCTCGATCAAGCCATCCTGCCCCCTTTCATAACCCAGATATTAAAATTGGCATGTCTAGATCCAAGCCATCCTGCCCCCTTTCATAACCCAGATATTAAAATTGTGTCTCGATCCAAGCCATCCTGCCCCCTTTCATAACCCAGATATTAAAATTGGCATGTCTCGATCCAAGCCATCCTGCCCCCTTTCATAACCCAGATATTAAAATTGGCATGTCTCGATCCAAGCCATCCTGCCCCTTTCATAACCCAGATATTAAAATTGGCATGTCTCGATCCAAGCCATCCTGCCCCTTTCATAGCAGATATTAAAATTGGCATGTCTCGATCCAAGCCATCCTGCCCCCTTTCATAACCCAGATATTAAAATTGGCATGTCTCGATCCAAGCCATCCTGCCCCTTTCATAACCCAGATATTAAAATTGGCATGTCTAGATCCAAGCCATCCCTGCCCCCTTTCATAACCCAGATATTAAAATTGGCATGTCTCGATCCAAGCCATCCTGCCCCCTTTCATAACCCAGATATTAAAATTGGCATGTCTCGATCCAAGCCATCCTGCCCTTTTCATAACCCAGATATTAAAATTGGCATGTCTAGATCCAAGCCACATCTATGCCCCCTTTCATAACCCAGATATTAAAATTGGCATGTCTCGATCCAAGCCATCCTGCCCCCTTTCATAACCCAGATATTAAAATTGGCATGTCTCGATCCAAGCCATCCTGCCCCCTTTCATAACCCAGATATTAAAATTGGCATGTCTCGATCCAAGCCATCCTGCCCCTTTCATAACCCAGATATTAAAATTGGCATGTCTCGATCCAAGCCATCCTGCCCCCTTTTCATAACCCAGATATTAAAATTGGCATGTCTCGATCCAAGCCATCCTGCCCCCTTTCATAGCAGATATTAAAATTGGCATGTCTCGATCCAAGCCATCTGCCCCCTTTCATAACCCAGATATTAAAATTGGCATGTCTCGATCCAAGCCATCCTGCCCCCTTTCATAACCCAGATATTAAAATTGGCATGTCTAGATCCAAGCCATCACTGCCCCCTTTCATAACCCAGATATTAAAATTGGCATGTCTCTGATCCAAGCCATCCTGCCCCCTTTCATAACCCAGATATTAAAATTGGCATGTCTAGATCCAAGCCATCCTGCCCCCTTTCATAACCCAGATATTAAAATTGGCATGTCTCGATCCAAGCCATCCTGCCCCCTTTCATAACCCAGATATTAAAATTGGCATGTCTAGATCCAAGCCATCCTGCCCCTTTCATACCCAGATATTAAAATTGGCATGTCTCGATCCAAGCCATCCTGCCCCCTTTCATAACCCAGATATTAAAATTGGCATGTCTAGATCCAAGCCATCCTGCCCCCTTTCATAACCCAGATATTAAAATTGGCATGTCTCGATCCAAGCCATCCTGCCCCCTTTCATAACCCAGATATTAAACCTTCATGATTACATAATTCTCATTTTTGATTGATCAATATCGACACACCTAAAGCATTTTCTCCAACTACCACACCCTAATTTTTTAAATAACCATTAATTTTTAAAAATAAATCATTTCACCATTTATTTTAACAAATCACCTGAAGAAGAACGGTATTGTTCTCAAACTTTTTTTACTCAAAATTTTATTTTATGCTTTTATAAACCGTTGTAATAACAAAATTTCAATATATATACACACATATATATACTCTGGCATGTACGCATCGCTCATTCAGTATGAATTAGAGCACTCTGGCTATTGGGCGTGTATAATGATAGTATACATGCTAAAAAGTGTGCTTTCTTCTACTGAGCGTCCATAGCCCAGAGGTAGAATAGCCGGCTGACGCCAAATCGGTCGGGTTTCAATCTTGGGTTAAAAGCAATCGGAGACTAGTCGTACTGATGAGCTGCGAAACAGATCTGTATGCTTATGTCTATATATATATATATATGTTAAATATGACGGTGAAGGAAAATGTTACTAAATATTTGTTTTTTCTTCGTCTTTCAGTTTTCTGTTTAGTGGTAGTGAGAGAGTACAAAAACAGTCCATGCTGTCCATTGTCTATGGTGATTCTTACCACTGGCTTAGCCATTTCTTAGGGAGACTTCGTTTTGATGTAGTTTTCTTTTCAGGTTTTGACTGTCTGAGTTATATCTTTGTGGGTCTGTTTCAAGCCTTCAGATGTTGAGCACGACTGGAATTCGAATGAGTGGTTTAAAAAAAAAACATGCTTCTCCCATTGTTAAAAAATGTGTGGTTTATTGTGGGTACGAGATAGTTTATATACATAGCTTTTCTTATAGCGAGATGTTTTCGGTAATTTGATTTACATAGAATTTTAGAGTTTTCGTCCAGAATTTTTAAGAATTCTTGTAGATCGTGAATTAGCAGATTATTATTTATTATTATTATTATTTTTGCACTTTGCTCTGATAAGCCACACGTGAGGTGTCTATTTATGAAGGTGGTAGTAAGTTCGATATAGGTAATCGATTTATGACAAGAAACAGTCTTCTATTTGGAAGTGAAATTATTACATTATATCCTCCTGATACACTGTTTCTTCCTTTTGTTTCCTGTTTCTTTCCATTTTTCTCGTTGGTCGTTGCTTGTTTAGATTTGATCGGTTTATTTCTGGTTACCGTAAAATATGTTGATGTTTTGTTGTGGGGTGTTTTTATTACTGGTGTTGTGTTTTTTTTTTTTGTTTTTTTTTTTTTGTAAGATTAATTTTATTTGTTTATCAATGATGTAATTGGGAATATTATTGTTGACTAAAGTTTGTTTCATGTGTTTTATTTCACTCAGAACTATTCTTTGAGAAGAGCAATGTTGTTGTAATCCGTTTATGAATTTTTTTTATCGCTGCCATTTTATATCTTTCCGGACACTGGCCATCATATTTTAGAAGACAAGAAATCGGGGTTTTTATGTGGGTAGTTGATAAATACTTTGGATTTTAGTTCGATATCGACGTCGAGAAATGGTTTTCTACTTTTTGCAATATACGTTTTACATGATTTATTTGAAAATTATGTCAGAAACTAGCAGTATAGCCCTGTGTTGTTCGGGTGAAATGAAAGCTTATATATATATATATATATATATATATATATATATATATATATAATAAATTTTCTGCACTATTGTAAGAACTGCAACCTTGAAACTTCTGAATATCGTTTCTTATGTCTTTGTCTATGAGTGTATCAAATTTGATTAAAATCGGACCACTCCTTCTATAACCCGATTTTTTCGATTATCGATATTTATCGGGGGTACCTCGACACAAAACCTAGCTAAGAACACTCGCGGACGCTTATAGTACAACTGTGTAAATTTTCAAGAAAATCGGTTCAGCCGTTTCGGAGTCTGTAGGTAACGGACAGACACACAGACACAAATACAGAGACAAATTCCATTTATAAATAAGTTTAGATATGGTGTTTAATGGTTCTTTGCACATTGAATTCATTCTGATTGTAATTATTATGTATCTGGTTGAAGTAAACTATGTTAATGTTTTATCGTGTGGGTATTTTTAGTACTAGTGTCGTGTTTTTTTTTTTTAGAACAATTATTTGTTTATCAATGATGCGGTTAAAAAACTGATGGTTGTCTAATGTTTGTTTTATGTATTTTAGTTTACTCAGAAATATTATTTGGGAAAAGGAATTTAGGTGTGCTTTAAGTGGATGTGCGTTGTGGCGCAGTGGATATCGGCTCGGAACGAGAAATCGGTAGGGCCGAGTTCGAATTCCATTTGAATTCCTTGCATTCACATACGCGCAAATACTCTTGTGAAAGGTATTAATCCGTCTATTCCTTCCAGTTATGGGTCAAATAACAGGACAGATTGGGTTCTATAGCCTTGGCTGGCAACCAGTCTACCGCAGAAAGCAATGGCAACCTACTGCGGGATAATCTTCTTCCCAGTAAATCATGTCTCTTTCGAGACATGATCGCCCAAGCGTGTATCACGTATGGCACTTAACTGACTTACCCCTCTAGACTAAATAAAGGGTTTGTTTCGAAATTCCAATGTCACCCGAAAAAGATCGGATTATACAACGGCCAAAACATCGTGAATATGGCAATAAAGATGAGGAAACAATTTGAATAATGTAAATAATATAAATCCTAATTAGGGTTTATACTAGATCACCAGAATTCATGCACCAAAACTGAGCATTTTCATGAAGTCTGTGTATGGTGGCGCTACTTACCCTTATATTTATATACTGCTATCCAAGAACCTTTGGCGATTCAGTGTATATTTATGTCTCAAATGAATATTTACCTATTTTTTTCTTCATGAATCTTTCTTTATTTGACCGCCTATGCTTTCTCTTCAGATCTTACCAACGGACGTCATTTTATATCCAGGTCACCGACTGTTTTAATGAAATATGTCTTCGTTAACATTTGTCCGTCAAAGTCAGAGTTTCTATGGCAACCATTTAATTACTCTCGATAATAAAGAACACGGTAAAACATTAAAGAAAGAAAGAAAAAAAAAACAAATACAAACTCTACAATGACTTTCATTGTTATTATTCATCAGCCGACACAAAGTACCGATGAGTTTTGTTATTTCAATAAAAGCAGCCGACAATTTTACACCACCATTTCTGTTCCCGACGCCATTACGAAAGTAAAGATTAGAGCGAGAAAAGATATCATTGAGCCTTGAGCAAGCAGTACTTGAGTTGCAAATTATAGCTGTAATTTACAATATATGAGATGAATTAAAAAAAAAATGCTGATAGCTTTATGCAGCAGGAGAAAAGCAAACAGGACACGGAATTAGAAAACAGATAGAAATTATCCTTAACTCCAGTCGAATGATCGTTATACGTATATAACGCTAGACGGTTTCAAGGCTGAAAAAAGGAGTAATCATTTTTTTTTTTTTTTTTACAGTTATTAATGTCTGGGTTATAGTTGTTTTCCCAATCATTAAAACATTCTTCTTTTTACTTTTGGGTCGAAACATAAGTTCTTTGCGCTTTTAAGTAAATTTCAAAAGTAACTCTCATAAGCACTCTTTTTCCAACCCTTATCTCAAATTCCAGACATTTATTTCCTGAAGATTTTAGGAAATGAAAGAAGAGAGACTCAAACCCATAATGAGTTAGAGGCTAATAAGTTCGGTTTGCACTTCCTATTACCTTTATGATAGATGCAATCTATGTTTAAAATATCCTAAGCAAAATCTGCTTTTAAACTTACAGATGAAATTCATAAGCAAATGTCATCAGTCCAAATTTTTGAATTTTACATTTCAAATTTAGGTATTAATCTTTTTAAATACAATCCAAATTTAAATTTTCTGTTTTGTCAGTTGTTTTCTTTTCTGCTTTTTATTTATTGTAGAATTTATTACAACAGTCATGAACTCCTCTGACCCTTACTTATCTAGTCTTATCGTTTGATATGAATAGGTGTCTTAATTTCCCCTTAGTTATATTAATCAGTCATTCACTTACCCTAACAAGGTTCATTTATTTTCTCTTTTGGGCCTTTACTATTGAATAATTAAAATAAGACTTCTTGTTTGTAAAAAAAAAACCCAAAAAAAACCTTTCAATCCAGTTCTTGTTCTTTTTTTTTAAAGAATATATGTATATAGATGTATAGTTTTTTTTTTGTTTTTTGTTTTTTTTGTCTATTTTACACATTTAGTTTAGGTATTAGTTGCTATTCCTTAGTTTTATTCAATTGGAGTAGATAGACTAAACTATTGCCCGGTTCAAACTCCATCCACGTCTATTGAACAGGTGTAGAGGCTCATCCCTTGTTCCCTGTTTAGGATGTGGTTTCCAGCTTTCTCTTTTCCAATCTTTTCACTTTTCTTCTTTTTTTTTTTTTTCAATTGAAGTAGATAGACTAAACTATCGCCTGGTTCACACTCCACCCACGTCTCTTGAACAGGTGAAGAGGCTCATCCCTTGTTCCCTGTTTAGGATGTGGTTTTCGGTTTTCTCTCTTCTAATCTTTTCACTCTTACGTAGCCCCATGCACATCAGTGGTGTTACCGCCTTGCTCGGGGTGATATGATTAAAAAAAAATGATTAAAAAAAAACTATATACATAGATGTCAGTCAGTCAGTTAAGTGTCATACGTGATACATGCTTGGGCGATCATGTCTCTTTCGAGACATGACTGACTGGGCAGAAGATTATCCCGCAGTAGTTTGCCATTGCTTTCTGCGGTAGACTGGTTGCCGACCAAGGCTATAGAACTCAATCTGTCCTGTTATTTAACCCATAACTGGAAAGAAGAGACGGATTAATACCTTTCCAAAGGGTGTTTGCGCGTAATTGAATGCAATGAATTCAGCTGGAATTCGAACTCGGCTCCCCGATTTCTTGTTCCGAGCCGATATCCAATGCACATCCTATACATAGATGTAAATAGATTTATTCTAGCACGTATGTGTCGTTTCGTTCCACTATCTTTTGCCATCTTTGACGCAGATTCATGATTCTATTCTCCTAGAAGTTGATATCTTTCTAGTTTCAGGCAATAAAGATGAGAAGAACAATCCGAATAATATAGTCTAAATCCTAGTCGGTGTTTATCCTGGTTCACCAAATTTCAGGGCTCAATTGATATAGGTTTAATCATTTCC
Source organism: Ascarosepion bandense (assembly GCA_037127315.1). Taxonomy (NCBI): domain Eukaryota; kingdom Metazoa; phylum Mollusca; class Cephalopoda; order Sepiida; family Sepiidae; genus Ascarosepion; species Ascarosepion bandense. The sequence continues at coordinate 1,968,858 of JBBBDQ010000558.1, forward strand.
ATGATGTCAAGGTAAGGTGGCACTACTTACCTTTACTTTTATATACCGCAACCCAGGACTTTTGGCATGTCAGAGTATATTTATATTTCAAATAAATATTTACCCTTTTTTCTTCTTAAATTTTTCTTTATTTGACCACTTATGCTTTGTTTGAACGTCTATGAACTGATTTAAGTGGTTTTTATAGGCTTCCGGACAATTGAAGTTCTCGTTAATAGAATTGAGTAGGAATCGAAATGACTAGTAATCGGAAGGTGCAAAGTCATGGGGATACGGTCAGTCAGTCAGTTAAGTGCCATACGTGATACACGCTTGGGCGATCATGTCTCGAAAGAGACATGACTGACTGGGCAGAAGATTATCCCGCAGTAGGTTGCCATTACTTTCTGCGGTAGACTGGTTGCCGGCCAAGGCTATAGAACCCAATCTGTCCTGTTATTTGACTCATAGGTAAAGGGAAAAGAAATCTATTAGATTATTATGTAGTAATTAGTGGGGGATCGGTTTCCTTTTGTTATGAAGTAATAAACTGATCCCCCACTTTATGACCAATATAAGCCTTAATCATTATTCCAACTATTATATTCAGTCAGTCAGTTAAGTGATACACGCTTGGGCGATCATGTTTCGAAAGAGACATGACTGACTGGGCAGAAGATTATCCCGCAGTAGGTTGCCATACGGTAGCCAAGCTATAATAATTTCTGCAGGGTTTACAAAGAAAAGTCTGGTATTGTCCTGATGAAAAATGACACCGTTCTGACTGGTCAATTCCGGGAGATTTTCATTGAATCCTGTTTTTTATTTTCTCCAATTTGGATTATTTGAATTCAACGTCTGCCATTGCAGAAAAAGTTTATAATTTAATTTACAGTGCTTTTCCAAACACCCTAAATACACAGCGTCATCTTATACTGATGCAAAATCGGCTTTTCGTTTTTCCCCGGAATATTTTCCGCTCCACATTGTTGTAAACACCCATTATTCATCGCCAATGACCGTTCTTTAAAAATGGTTAGTTTGAGCAGAGAATTGCAGAAAGAAATGCAATTCGTTATTTATTTTTAAAATAAAAATAAATAAAGTTTTCTTCAATCGTAAAAGAAGCAAATATCGTACCGATTCACGTATCTCGAGATTTTTTTAAATGTCTGGCTAGGCTCAAATGACACAGGTGGAGTATTTTGTGATGGCCCTTGTCGTAGGACTTAAATTATTTGGCTTTCAATTTGCTGGCTTTTCCGAACGCTTTCGGTTGGTTGTTTTGTTGATTTTTTTTAGCGGCGTAACAACCACAATCAGTTTTTTAAAGCCGAGATCCACATATTTTAAATGAAATCTTATGGCTTAAACAACAGAAAAATAGACATTATTGGTAATTCATTTATAAACAGATATTGTTGGTCATTCTGTTGGTAATAAATATGTATTGTTGGTAATTCTGATATTAGTAGATATTTTCGGTAATTCTGCTATAAATAGATATTTTTGGTAAATTTGCTATAAATAGGTATTGTTGGTAATTTTAAAAATGTGTTGCTGGTATTTTTAGTAAAAAATGTAATTTCATACTTTCATAGTCTTTTGTTTTTGTTTGTAAATTCACTATTTCCCCCAGCTGAGACCCTAATAGGTGCTACTACATCGGGTTAGGGTGGTCTGGGGAACCACAACAATTAAGAGGTGGTTCCATAGCTTCTCAGAACCTCCAATCTCTTGATCAGAGACCTTGCTGCCGGATGTGTTTATCCTCTTACCCAGGACAAGGATGTTCTCTGTTTTTCCGATTAAAATGGAGACTTCTGAAAAAAGGGAACTACCTAAGAGCAGTACCCTCTGCTATGGCACCATTACCATAATCGGCATATATAGCTTTTCTTTTTTTTACGTAAAAAAAAAATACAATCCATTGACATTTAACCTTTCTGAATATATACGAATGACACAGATTTCAGTCACGTGTTTATTGTTTGATTTGTTTTCTACTACTTATCAACTATTTGCTGGTTATTTAAAGCTAGAAAATATTTTTAAATTGTAAGAATGATTTTAAAGAGAGCGATGGGTTTCGCCAGATTAAAACACCCAAGACACCTGCTCTCTTATTAACAATCTTAGCTATTATCCATTATACCACAGGCACATTCAAGTTTAGGGCATCTGGTATTCCCAAGCGGCCACCCATCTTGGTATTGACCGGGCTCGATATTGCTTAACTTCTTTGATCGTATGGGAAGCGGTGTGCCAACGTAAAGTGGCTTTAAGCTATTCATACCTCCCGCACTTCCAAGCTTTCAGCACCTGGTATTCCTAAAGGGCACCTAGCTAGGTACTAACCATGCTAGACGTTGCGTAAACTCGTGTACGGGAACAGGTGTTTCAAGTAGACGTGTCTGTAGACCAATAAACAAATACGAGATGGTGGGTTAGTAAAAGATTAGTAAAGTTATCCATGTTGTCTCCTAAGTTAACACGCAATGAAAATAATAAACAAGAAAAATTACTGTAAAAGGAATACTGAAATGACGAGTGTTTCACCCAAGATCGCAATCTAGAAATGATATCTCTGAAACTGTAAAAGACAAGGTTCGGGACGCCCGTCTTGTTGGCTTGACGCTCGGCATCACTAAGGGCTGATAATTATCTGTACATCCTTAGATGAATATTCGGTTTCAACGCATCGGTATATGTGACTTTCAGATCTGGCAAAAGAATATAATGCAGAATCAGTCAGTTAAGTGCCATACGTGATACACGCTTTGGGCGATCATGTCTCGAAAAAGACATGACTGACTGGGCAGAAGATTATCCCACAGTAGGTGGCTGTTCTTTCTGCAGTAGAATGGTTGCCAGCCAAGGCTATAGAACCCAATCTGTCCTGTTATTTAACCCATAACTGAAGGGAAACAGATTAATACCTTTCCCACAGGTATTTGTGCGTAAGTGAATGTCGTTCCGAGTCGATATCCACTGCACCACAACGCACAGTGTGCAGTGGATATCGACTCGGAACGAGAAATCGGGGAGCTGAGTTCGAATTCAGTTGAATGCTCTGCATTTACTTACGCACAAATACCCTTGGAAAGGTATTATTCCGTCTCTTTTCTCCAGTTATGGGTTAAATAACAGGACAGACTGGGTTCTATATGCCTTGGCTGGCAACCAGTCTACCACAAAAATTAACGGCAACCTACTGCGGGATAATTTTCTGCCAAGTCAGTCATGTCTTTTTCGAGACATGATCGCCTAAGCGTGTATCACGTATGGCACTTAACTATGTAGAATAAACGACAGATAAGCATGAACATATAAACGTGTTGGTCAAGCAGACTGCGAAATGTCAGTGAAAATATTTGGATCACGGTACAGATCCAAATATTTACCCCACCTCTAACTAGAGCGAGTTATAAAGTGGGGAACACGAGCGGGGACGCTCGCATCAATGGTCAAACATTACCCACCCACCGATAACGCAGTAAATGGATACAAAGAGCACAGGGTAGAGTGTAGAGGGTTGCACAGAAATTGCGTTTGTGTAGGAAATTACGACTGAAATTTAACATTCCTCTTCATATTACTAAATTTTTCAAGAGTCGCTTGGAATTTTTAACCTTCCAGAATTTAATATTCTTTTGTATACTAAAAGCGGGTGTGCGTTTTGGTGCAATGGATATCGACTCGGAATGAGAAATCGGAGAGCCGAGTTCGAATTCCAGTTGAATTTGTTGCATTCACTTGCATGCAAATGTTCTTGAGAATAGTATGAACCATCTCTTCTTCCTTCAGCTATGGGTTGAATAACAAGACAGATTGGGCCCTATAGTCTTGGTTGGTAGCCAGTCTACTCCAAAAAGTAATGATGACCTACTGCGGGAAAATCTTTTGCCTAGTCAGTAATGGTTTTAAAAAAAGACATGATTGCCCATGAGGGTATCACGTATGGCACTTAACTAACTGATGTAATGAATATGCATACACCTTGGTTCCTCCCTCACAGTAGTATGATTGGCTAGTGTCAGCCATAAATACAGACTAGCCTAGGACTACGCCTATTGACTACACCTATTGCATAAGCCTATGCCTAAGCATACTGCATACGACTACGCCGAGTACAAGTCCATTACGGTTACTTGATTGTCCAACCCGGTTACGTTTGCCAAAACCACTTAGCTACTTCGAATAATATATATATCCCTTTCCGGGATATATCACTAACTGATACTAAAATGTGTCCCAGAAGTCACTTAAAGATAAAAACTGATTGAAAATTAACGTTTCTCTTTATACTAAAGAGTGTCCGAGAAGTTACTTAGGGATTTTAAAAATTAATATTCCTCTCTATATTAGTGTCAACCAGAAGTTACCAAGATTTTTTTAAAACTGGTTTTCTCTGTATACTACAGTGCGACCCAAAAGTTACCAGGTTCAAAATTAACATTCCTCTGTATACTAATGGATTCCCCTGAAACCACTTAGGGACTTTCTGCTTTCCTGCCTGTTGAAAGTCTTCCTCTGTAGTTCCTATATTTAAGAATACTGGAGAACCCTTGGAACCCGCTAATTACGGCCCTATTAGCCTCCTTCCGATCTTTGGCAAAGTGTTCGAAGCCATTATCAACGCCGAGGTGCTTCAGCATCTCACAGCCCACAGGCTCCTCTCGGACAAACAGTATGGTTTCCGTTTGATCAGGTCTACTGCTGATATGCTAACGACCATCACTGAGTATAAATACCAGACTCTCGACAAGAATGGCGAAGCTCGAACCGTTGCCTTGGATATCTCCAAAGCGTTCGACAGAGTCTGGTATGATGGCCTTCTACGCAAACTGCGGAGCTATGGGATAACTGGACATTTGTTTGATCTAATCCAGTCATTCCTCTCTAATCGGACATTGAAAGTAGTATTAAACGGATATGCCTCCCAAATCTACCATACGAACGTGGGTGTCCATAAGGCTCTATCCTAGGTCCTACGCTCTTTCTGATCTACATTAATGATCTCCCCAATGCTATAAGATCTCAAGTAGGCATGTACGCCGATGACATCACAGTTTACTCTCGCCTCGATCAAAAATCTGGCGTGGCAGACAAAGCGAAACTCGCTGCCGAGCTTGAGAAGGACCACCAATCCGTAGTGGACTGGGGTAAGAAATGGCTCGTAAGTTTTAATGCTTCCAAAATGAAGCTGCTATCAATTAACCATCATAGACAATCGCTGCTACCTTCCATTAGCATGGAACAGGCTTGCCTCCCTGAGAGTAAACAATACAACTCCTTGGCCTCACACTCTCAGCGGACCTCAAGTGGAATGACTATATCGAATCCATTGCTAAATCCGCTGCTATGAAGGTCGGTTTTCTGTGTAGGGCCAGGAAGTTTTTTCCACCTAAAACAATCCTACACAGATATAAATCTATCATCCGCCCGTGCATTGAATACTACTGCCACATCTGGTCAGGTGCCCCTGCTATTCTCCTCGGGCTTCTTGACAAAATACAACGGAGAATATGTAATGTGATCAATACCGACTTGGCAGACCGGCTGCAGTCACTCTCTCACCGGCGTGATGTGGTTTCCCCGTGCCTCTTCTATAAATACTTTCACGGCTTCTTCTCCGATGAACTTAGATCACAGCTACCCCCTAGGTATGAATTTGCACGAGATACTAGATTAGCAGCTAGGTCCCACTCTTTTACAGTGAAGCAGATAAAATGTAACCCCAATTTCTACTCTAACAGCTTCTTTTCCCACACTTCCCGCCTGTGGAATTCTCTTCTATATACTTGCTTCCCCGACAGCTACAATCTCCAGGAATTTAAATGTAAGGTCAAAAGACACCTCTTATCACACTAACTCGCATCCATTCTCGCAAACACTCTTACCATCTACCCAACCACCATCCTCAGTATCCTCATCCGTCTGTCACCCTCCTTCTGACATTTTCTATATCTAACCACTCTTTCTCATCACTTTCCCCTATGTAACCTCCTGCGCAATAGTGTCAGTGAAATGCCTTACTTGAGGTGAAATGATTAAAAAAAAAACACTGTATATTACTGAGTGTCCTAAACATTACCTAGGGTGTTAAACTAGTTGAAATATTCCTCTGTATACTATCATCTGATTCCGAAGATACCTAGTGTTTTTAAACTGGTTTAAAGTTAAATTTCATTTGTCTACTGTTGGATGCATAAGGTTTTACACTGTTTGAAAGTTAACATTCCTTTGTATACTACCATGTGGCCAAGCAGTTATTTAGGGGTTTAAAGCGGTTCAATGTTAACACTACTCTATATACTACACTGTGGCCAAGAAGTTATTTAGGAGTTTAAAGCTGTTCAATGTTAACACTACTCTATATAATACCCTGAGGCCAAGAAGTTATTTAGGAGTTTAAAGCGGTTCAATGTTAACACTACTCTAGATACTACACTGTGGCCAAGCAGTTATTTAGGGGTTTAAAGCGGTTCAATGTTAACACTACTCTAGATACTACCCTGAGGCCAAGAAGTTATTTAGGAGTTTAAAGCGGTTCAGTGTTAACACTACTCTATATACTACCCTGTGGCCAAGCAGTTATTTAGGGGTTTAAAGCGGTTCAATGTTAACACTACTCTAGATACTACACTGTGGCCAAGCAGTTATTTAGGGGCTTAAAGCGGGTCAATGTTAACACTACTCTAGATACTACCCTGTGGCCAAGAAGCTATTTAGGAGTTTAAAGCGGTTCAATATTAACACTACTCTATATCATACCCTGTGGCCAAGAAGTTACCTATTGTTTTAAACAAGTTCAAAGTTAACATTCTTCTTTATACTACTGCATCAAGTCAATAGAATGGACGGCAAAAATTTTTAGAATTTTAAGAAATCATTTGCTGGCTAAAAGATTTGATTAAATCCACTATAAAAATTCCACGATCTTTGTTTAGTTGTGAAATCTTTTTATATGGGAAGTTTCCCTGTGTTAATACAGAAAAAAAGCAACAAAATAAAAAGAATGTAGAGATATTTTTAAGTATCTGACAGAGCTTACTTTTCGGTCATCTGAGGACTGAAATCAAAGTTTGGTTCCAAAGGCTGGTGAATAAATGAAGCTAATGCAATGGTTCTCAACCATTTTTTACCAATTCAGCCATTTTCCCTTAAGCCAAGGATTGTCCGACTTAAAAAGGTCTATTCCAAATAATCTTCTCCACTATAATAAAAACCGTTATATATATATATATATATATATATATATATATATATATATATAACAATAATAATGATACTATTAATAATTGTTATAATATTTTTGGAAAAATTGAAAACATAGCATAATTGTCAAAAAATGGTATGGTTAATCTCATTTCTTGTAGGAAGGAACATTTTTTCACTCCTCGTTTGATTTTGTAAAATTATTTAGTTTAAAAACAGAAAATAAATCCCCTACCCTATGTTTACAGGAAAAAATTAAAATGTTTCAATTCCCTAAACTAAGATTGTAAAACATACGTAACGAAGTTACTCCAATCTGTCATCATCGTGTTATATATACATTAAAGTATAGTTAATTCATTTTCTACTATAACATAACTACATCCAGCAATCAAACGCTTCCCCTTGCATTAATGTATTGATCCTCCCATATTCTGATAATTGCTGTTCCAATTAACTGATATATTACCTTCTACATCGTCTACATATATTTGACGTACATTATATTTCAATACATTTTCGTCCCTATAAAAAACTCCACCTCTTTATGTAACCAAAAGCATTAATAAGTAAATCCGTAACAGTTCCACTAACATATTGACATGTCATCATACACTTGTATACATCCAAATGTTTCATAACTTACACCAAAATATCTAGCTTTCCACGACATCTTAATTCTCTACCCGTCTTAACTCTTTTCTAAATCCATCATTGACTTACTTTCTATGAATTAACCTCGTCCAATCCACAACCTCCCTTTAATTGACTGCATATCTACCCCCCACCCATTAGCATGGAACAGGCTTGCCTCCCAGAGAGTAAAACACTACGCCTGCTTGGCCTGACACTCTCAGCGGACCTCAAGGGGAATGACTACGTCGAATCCATTTCTAAATCCACTGCTATGAAAGTCGGCTCTCTGTGCAGGACCCGGAAATACTTTCCGTCTGAATCTATCCTGCACATATATAAATCTACCATCCGCCCGTGTATTGAATACTACTGCCACATCTGGTCGGGTGCCCCTGCTATTCTCCTCGGGCTTCTTGACAAAATACAGCGGAGAATCTGTAATGTGATCAATACCGACTTAGCTGACCGCCTGCAGTCACTCTCTCACCGGCGTGATGTGGCTTCCCTGTGCCTCTTCTATAAGTACTTTCACGGCTTCTGCTCGGATGAACTTAAATCACTGGTGCCCCCTGGGTGTGAATTTGCACGAGATACTAGATTGGCAACTAGGTCCCACCCCTTTACAGTGAAACCGACGAAATGTAACCGCAATTTCTATTCCAACAGCTTCTTTTCTCGCACTTCCCGCCTGTGGAATTCCCTTCCGCATGATTGCTTCCCCGACGGCTACAACCTCCAGGTGTTTAAATGTAAGGTCAATAGACACCTCCTAACACATTAACTCGCACCCATTCCCTCCAGCACTCTCCCTACGTACCTCCTAACTCGTCTATCACCCTCCCTCTGGCATTTCCTATACCCAAACGCTCTATGTAACCCCCTGCGCTATAGTGGCAGTGGACTGCCTTGCTTGGGGTGATATGATTAAAAAAAAATATGGTAACAACTGTGTTGTTACTAAATTTTAAATTTCTATATTTAATCATTTCTCACAGAGATATATTTCACTGCCTGATGAAGTACTAACGAGCAGTACAGAAACACGATAGCTCTTGTTTTGCGGTAAAATATGTTTTTATTATAAACACTCATAATAAGAAATATTTCTATAAATATTGATCTCGTAAGTATCGAACACTCTTCAAAAAAGTAAATTACTACGAACAGTGAACTGTTAACTCATTTGTTTGTACTACTCCAAAGGAGAATCAGTAATGTGATAGTTACCGACTTGGCTGCTCGACTCCAGCCACTTTCTCACCGACAGGATGTGGCTTCCCTCTGTCTGTTCTATAAATACTTTCATATCTTCTCCTCTGACAATTTTAAGTCAGTGGTGCCCCCTGCCACATGAGTTTACTCGGGCAACCAGTTAGATCAACCAAATGCAGCCGACAATTCTACTCCGGTAGCTTCTTTTCTCGCCCTTTCCGCCTGTGAAACTCTCTTCCATATTCTTGCTTTCCTGGCGGCTACAACCTCCAAGAATTTAAATGCAATGTCAATACCCATCTCTTAACCACTGGACTCCAGTTCTTTCTACATCATCCTCTATTTCTTTTAATTTTTCTCTACCTCTGCAACTGTCATCACACCTGTATTTCCATCCTTTTCTTGTTCCTTTTTTCTGACACCTGTAAATGGTTTGTCTTTCTCTTTACTCTTCTCCTATTTAATCTTTTATCTTCTGTAGCCTCCTGTGCATCACTTGATTGGGGTGAAACTATTAAAAAAACTACTCCTATAATATATATATATATATATATATATATATATATATATATATATGTGTGTGTGTGTGTGTGTGTGTGTGTGTGTGTGTGTGTCGGTTGTTTATAACCAAGTTTCGTTAATCTTCGTTAATTTCCGTAACATGTTGACATTTGTTGACATTACGATACATTTCTGAGCAGAGATGGTTATTACGATGAATTCGAAAATTGTGTTCTAGGCTTAATTTGACTTCGTTTAGACTGATCGTCTTTCGTGGTCGAGAGGTCTAAGACGCGCCAGATCACTAGGTGGCTTCCCCTATGTGGATAGGGGTCGCAGGTTTGAATCCTGTTGAGTGAAACACATTTTCGTAACAAAACTTTATCGTAAATAATCAGGCCGGTAGAAATACATATATAATACTGTTTGGTTATAAACAGAATATCTACTTAAATACGAGTATTGATTTTAAAAAAATGTTCAAACAAATCATTTCAAATTGTCGGTTTTTTATAACCAAGTTTCGTTAATCTTCGTTAATTTCCGTAACACCCCCCTATATATATATATATATATATATATATATATTAAAAAAGGATTAATTCAAAGATGTTGAATGGCCATTTCGATATGAAGATCCCCACGGGGAACGACACATCACCTCAGCAACAGAAAAAAACCTTTCAGAAAAGGAAAAAGAAAAAGAAAAAGATAAAGATTTTCTTTTTCTTTCCCTTTATTTTTATTTTTATTTTATTTTATTATTTATTTTTTAATTTCTTTGCAATCTATTTAAAAAGGAAAAGTAGACTAATTTTTCTCCAGTTTCTGAAAGGTTTTTTTCTGTTGCTGAGGTGATGTGTCGTTCCCCGTGGGGATCTTCATATCGAAATGGCCATTCAACATCTTTGAATTAATCCTTTTTTAATATATATTTGCTCTGTAATATTTTATTACATGGAGCTCTCTTCCTGTATCATTTTTTAATATTAAAATAAATTTTTAATATTAATTAGGATCGGGTTTTTTGGAATTTACCTTCCTGCTTTTTTCCCTTGGATTGAAGTATCTGAATTAAAATATATATATATATATATATATAACATTTTAGCGCGTTTCCTGCTGCCGATGTCTCTCTAGTTGCTGCTGCTGATTAGACGGCTATCTACTGAAAAACAAAGCTTAAAACTCATGCGTTTTACTCGCGAGTTTTAAATTGGCCTTACGTCAGATTCAAAATGGAAGAGATATATGTCCGTGTCAGTCTATGGGAAACTGATGTCACTGGTCAGACGGCTCGTTTATCATGAAAACGCTTGAAGAAATAAAATCCTTTGTGTAATAAATTTAACGACGCTGGTGGCAGCTGTTCATACCTAGTTACGTCCAATCCTTACATCTCGCGTGAAAATGTCAATAAAAAAGAAAAAGAAAATGGCGTCGAAACAACCAGTTCTATAACTGGTGCTAGTTTTATAAGTTTAACGCTGCAGTAAAATAAATTTATTTTGTGCAAAAGTTTACAATAAAAACCATTGAACAATGTTAGGAAAATCTTGGAAGTGTCCTGTCTGTTCTGTCCAGCCTCGATTGAATTCTCTGCGGCCTTATAGGTGATGAACGATTCTCAACTCTACAAACCCTATTTAACAGACCAAACGTTGCAAGCGTCTCGCCAACTTTTTTTTTTTAATCATTTCACCCCGAGCAAGGCGGAAACGCCACTGATGTGCAGGGGGCTACATAAATGTAAAAAGATTAATTAGAAAAGAGTGAGGAGTACATACTAGTTAGAAAGGAACAATAGAAAGCTGAGAAAGCAGGTGCGATGACAGATACATAGGTGGAGAGAAAGGGAGGGTTATACAGGGGTGGGGTGAGAGAGCTAGAGTCCAGTGGTTAGTAGATGAGTATTGACTTTGCATTTAAATTTCTGGAGGTTGTAGCCGTCAGGAAAGCAAGAATACGGGAGCGAGTTCCACAGGCGGGAAGTGCGAGAGAAGAAGCTGCAGGAGTAGAATTGTCGTCTGCATTTGGCTAACCTGACTGTGAATGGGTGGGAACCAGATGCCAGTCTGGTTGCACGAGTAAACACCTGTTGAGGAGGCATCAGTGACTTAAGTTCGTCCGAGCAGAAGCCATGAAAGTATTTATAGAACAGACAAAGGGAGGCCACATTTCGATGATAGGGAAGTGGCTGCAGTCGAGCCGCCAGATCAATACATATCACATTACAGACTCTCCTTTGGAGCCTGTCAAGAACACTGAGGAGAACGGCAGGGGCACCTGACCATAAATGGCAGCAGTACTCCATGCACGGACGGATGGTTGACTTGTATATATGCAGGATGGATTCAGGTGGAAAAAACATCCTGGATCGACATACTGACCCAACCTTCTTAGCAGTCGTTATTTCCAAAGGGAATGTTCAGACAAGCTGTATTCCTTTGTTCCACTCGTTCAGCCCGTGCTTGTTACGGGCACACCCTGTCACGTACACGGCATTGAATCATCCCTATTTCCTTTTTTTTCTTTTTTTTTTCTTTTTTTTTTTTTTTTTTTGTAAGGAAGAAATTCCAAGTAGGCAGCCAATTCCATTGAGTTGTCATTTTGTGGAACATACTCCCGATTAGATGTGCGTTGTGCGTCGGGGAGCCGAGTTCGAATTCCATTTGAATTCATTGCATTCACTTACGCACAAATACCTATGGGAAAGGTATTAATCCGTCTCTTCCTTTCAGTTATGGCTTAAATAACAGGATAGATTGGGTTCTATAGCCTTAGCTGGCAACTACTCTACCACAGAAAGCAATGGCAACCTACTGCGGGATAATCTTCTGCCTTGTCAGTCATGTCTCTTACAAGACATGATCGCCTAAAGCGTGTATCATGTATGGCACTTAACTGACTGACACTTAACTGATGTTTTACGCTCACTAGAATCTTAACCACTTTAACTGATATCTATCCTACATATTTTCATACTACCCAGCTCTTCCTCCTCCCTTTACACTCCACGATAATATACCCTATTAGCTGAATTTTAATTTTAAAATTTCACTGTACGGTATTCGATGTGTACCTCCACGGAATTAAGTATATTGACATAGAAGGAGATCATGTTAAAAATTATGCTTGTTTATTATTAAACAATAGATTTGGGGATGTTCGCACGTACATAGACACATGCACACAAACGTATAAATATATTTCTAAATAATCAACTAGCAGTATAGCCCGGCGTTGCTCGGGTGTAATGAAAGATTTAAAACTAATCCATGGGCCTGGAGCTCAGAATCTTTGGACGTTGGCACGAAAGACTAAAAAGCAATAGTTGTTTCCTGTTAAAGCGAAACCGTAGACTGAAAGAAAAATGAATTAATGTAAGTCAAATTTTGATTTCTTGGTATCGATATCAAATAAGTTTTTTTGTCGTAAACTGAATTTTGAAGGCTAAATAAGTCCTCTGAGTAAATGGTATCATGGCTGAGACTAAGAACTACAATTATACCTACTTAGAGCCAAACATGAAGCAAAAACTAAAATAAAAGGGGTGAAAAAATTCAGACATACAGGCAGATAAACAGACACACACACAAACATCTTGCCTTTTATATATATATATATATATATATATATATATATATATATATATAATCGATTTTCTGCACTATTGTAAGAATTGCGACCTTGAAACTCCTGAATATCGTTTCTTATGTCTTTGTCTATGTGTGTATCAAATTTTATTAAAATCGGACCACTCCTTCTATAACCCGATTTTTTTTTTATTATCGATGTTTGATATTTATCGGCGGTATCTCGACACAAAACCTAGCTAAGAACACTCGCAGACGCTTATAGTACGACTGTGTAAATTTTCAAGAAAATCGGTTCAGCCGTTTTGGAGTCTATAGGTAACACACACACACACACACACACACACACACACACACACACAAAGTTCCATTTATAAATAAGTTTAGATAAATTCAATTTTTTTAATCCGACATATTTTCATGACTTCAAATGTTATTTTTACTGGATACCGTATATGAGTAGATGTTCCGTTTTATCTTAGCATTTATATTGTTTACCGGCCTGTACACTCGAGAAACTTATTCAAGAAAATGTGTTTCGCCGTGATTCGAACCTGCGTCCCTCTTTGCAGGGAGAAACCACTGTCTGATTCGGCATGTTTTAACCGCTCGACTATGAAGAGTTTCACAATCAGGCCAGGCTTCAGTCTGTTAGTTGCCATACGTGATACACGCTTGGGCGATCATCTCTCGAAAGAGACATTTCTGACTGGGCTGAAGATTTTCCCGCAGTAGAATGGTTCTTTTGTTAATACCGCACAATAACATGTGCATCAAATGAATTTATAAATATTTAATAATTACCTATATTGCAGTTTCATCAATGAAAGAATGGAGAAAATTTAGGGTGATTCGGACGAGTTTATCTTTGCTTCCTTGCCTTGTAAAATTTTGCAAAGTAGTAATAACAAAAGAACCATTCTATTTTCATTTAGAATTATCCACTTGGATAATCAAAACTAAAAATAGTATGAAATGCATCATAGCACGCTTTCTCCTATTGCACCATGTAATCCTCGTTCCGTCATCCACCTGATCTGGTCCTTCAAATATGTTATCCGCTGCTTTCCTCTGTCTCTTTTCCCCTCTATCTGGCCTGTTAGTATCAGGTTCTCCAAGCCCTCCTTCCTCATTACATGTCCCAGAAACTTTAGCTGTCTCTTCCTTATGCTCAGTATTAATTCCCTTTTTGTTCCCATCATTTCCAAAACCTCATCAAGGCTCACGTGCTCGGTCCATGATATCCGCAACATCCTTCTGTAGAACCACATTTCAGCTGCTTCCAGTTTTTCCTTCATCTTCGATGATATTGTCCAGCATTCACTGCCCTATTGAAGAACTGACATTACATAGCAATGCAGAACTCTCCTCTTTGTTTCTAGTGAAATTGTCCTGTTTCTTAATACCTTACTCAACTTCTGGAATGCTTCCTTCGCCATGGCAATTCGCCTTCGGCGTCCTAGTCTTCGTGAAATCATGTCGAGGCTTCCATTTATGTGTGTTTATACGTCTTTGCTAAAATATTTGTTCAATGCAAAAATAAATTTACCCTTTCTTTTTCTTTGCTTTTATATATTTCATATATATGAAGAAGTAATCTACACTGAATTCAGAGATCATAAATATCTATTTTTTTATAACTGTTTTTGGACTATAAAATTTGGTGACGTTTGTTGCTATTTTCTTTTCTTTTTCCTTTCTTTTTAAAACTTGAAAATAATACGTTTTTAAATTAAAAAAAAAAACAGCTATTTTTATCGATCAGCGCATACCTAGGATCGATTTATTTCGAATAAACAGGTAGGACAGAGAGACAGCTGCTTATTATACTTGTATTGTGTTACTATTAATAGAATCATTCATCAGTCTCCGATCGTTCGATTGGGTCTAGTCGATCGCGAATGCATACGAATCTGAAATATTAATAGACTAAAAAATGAAATCGGTTAAAACAAAAAACAAAAATAAATAAATAAGAAAACAGACGCTCAAGTTAAACAATTGATGTTTGTATGTCATGGCATCAGACTTCTGTGAACACGACTGAAAATAAAATATGTGGCATTCTTAGCCAAAAGAACAAGTCAAAATGTAAATAGAATTATTATTATTATTACTAGCTGTACCTGGCCACGCGTTGCTGTGGCTCAGTTTGGTTAAATTTTATAAAAAATTATTTACTAAACTGTTGGGGCGCTCTCCACCTTTCCACGGAAATGAACTATTCGAAACACTGTATAAAATAGTAGTGATTATACCTCGGTGAGGGAAGTCGAGTGAACGAGTCAGTCGGGTATTTCCGGTATTGCATCGGAAGTGTTCTACTAGTCAATATATCATGTCTCTACGACGATACTGTGTACTAATTACCTTGTTCTGTATTGTACTAATCCTCACCACTTGTAAATACTTCTCTTTCCTGTCAATACAACTACTTTTATACTATTACGTTGTTTTGTATCATTTCACATAATTCTGTTACCCGACGTAACATAAACCAATGAAATAAATGGGATATCGATAATAATTTGTTGAAAAAAAAATGAAAAAAAACACTTTAAAAAAGGAGGGGAAGTGGACTTCTATTGTTTACGCCCGCCAAAATAGAAATAATAATAAAAAATGGCTTAGGTCTAAAAATAAAAAAACAACAAGAAATTTATTTATTAAAACGACGAAATGGGAATTGTGCATTAAATTTGAGAATCGTGTATTATTATTTATATAGATGTATGTGTATGAATTTCGTATTTACTCACAGAAATCCTAGAATATATAATTTCGTTTACCTTAAATGGTTTTCCTATGTTTTCTATGAAATAACAAAGTTGTCTGTAAGGCGTTCATATTGAAAATGAAAGTTTTTTGCTTCGGCATTCATCGGCTCTAATCGAGTTTACAAAATATTTTTTTAACATTGTTAACTTTTTTTTATATTAGATATATAAAACACGCTCGTATTCGATTAAAATGCTATAGTAAAATTTCAAATTATTGGTGCAGCCTTTTTTTTTAGATTAGCGGAGAGTAACAAACGGACAAGTATATTTTTATTTATATAGATTATCATTATTAGAAAGACTAGTTAACATTTAATGATTTTCCTACTTGGATTTTCTGATGAATTTTAATTGTTAAGTTAATGATTGATTAAAGCTCGTAGTGAGTTCTACGTCAGTAAAATATTCGTAGAAATTATCTTATAAAATATTTTGAATATTTGAGGGTAACAACTTTAACTAAATATCTACCAATCCGCCCGTGCATTGAATATTGCCGCAATATCTGGTCGGGTGCTCCTGCTATCCACCTAGGGGTCCTTGACAAAATCCAACGGAGAATCTGTAATGTGATCGATCCCCAACTTGGTAGCTCATATACAGTCACTTTCTCGCCGGCACAATGTGGCTTCCCTGTGTCTCTTCTACAAATACTTTCACGGCTTCTGCTCCGATAAACTTAGCTCTCTGGTGCCCCTATGTATGAATTTACTCGAGCCACAAGATTAGCAGCTAGGTCCCACCCTTTTAGTGTGAAACCAATAAAATATAAACACAAATTCTACTCCAGGAGCTTCTTTTCTCGCACTTTCCCGCCTGTGGAATTCCTTTTCGTTTACTGCTTCCCCGACATCTACAATCTCCACGAATTTAAATGTCAATAGTCATCTCCTATCTCACTAACTTGCATCCTCTCTCTCATGCTCCTTTCTCCGTCCACTCCACTCTCATCAGTATTCTCATCCTTCTCTTACCTACTTCCTGGCAACCCCTGTAACCTGTCACTCTTTCGAATAACTTCCCTCCTATGTAATCCCCTGCATACCAGTGGCAGTAAACTCCCTTGTTTCGGGCGATATGATTATTAAAAAAAATCTATACTATTATAATGTGGATATAAAGTGGGGATCAATTCTACATTACAATACATATATAAACTGCTCCCTCATTTTATGGCCACAGTCATCCTTCTCTTACTCACTTCCTGGCAACCTCTGTAACCTGTCACTCTCATAACTTCCCTCCTATGTAATCCCCTGCACACCAGTGGCAGTAAACTCCCTTGCTTCGGGCGATGTGATTATAAAAAAAATCTATACTATTATAACGTGGGTATAAAGTGGGGGTCAATTCTACATTACAATAAATATATAAACTGATCCCTCACTTTATGGTGATATTCATCCTTTTCTTACCCTCTTCCTGATGCCCCTATAAACTGTCACTCTTTCTCATAACTTTCCTTCTATGTAATCTCCTGCACGCCAGTGGCAGTAAACTCCCTTGCTTCGGGCGATATGATTATAAAAAAAAGAATTACCAACCGGAATAAGTTATAAGTGGCTACAAATGAAAAGATTTGTAAATTGATGATATTCTATTTAACTGAAATAGCTGTTTAACACTTCTACTTTTCCCTCTTTTATGAAATCATTTTCTCGCTGAAACCAAGTAGCGTCTCAGATATGTATTTTGTTTTTTCACGCAATCAAAACGGAATAATTCATTATTTATGGTGTTTGTTAGAAGACATTCAACACTTCTTTCTTTCTTTCTTTCTTTTTTCTTTTCTTTCTTTTATTCATTCATTTTCTCACTGAAACCAAGTAGTGTCTTTCCCATTTTCCAAAAGATCAAAACAGAATAGTTCATTATCTATGAGGTATTGGCAAGACGTAACGGTCGTGTGAGATAAGGAATTAACGAAAAGAGAGACAAGCACGATTATTATTATTGTTGTTGTTGTTCTGCTCGTTCCTGTGTTACACTCTATTATTGTCTCAGATAAAACAACGGATCATTCATGTTTGATTGAGATAATAAAGAGAAGGAAAAGATATATCAAACTTGCTTAATGTTTTCAAAGAAAGAAAGAAAGAAAGAAAGAAAGAAAAAAGACAGAAAGAAAGAAAGAAAAATGAAGAAAGAAAGAGAAAGAAAGAAAGACAGAAAGAAAGAAAGAAAAATTAAGAAAGAAAGAAAGAAAAATGAAGAAAGAAAGAAAGAAAGAAAGACAGACAGAAAGAAAGAAAGAAAAATGAAGAAAGAAAGAAAGAAAGAAAGACAGAAAGAAAGAAAGAAAGAAAATGAAGAAAGAAAGAAAGAAAAATAAGAAAGAAAGAAAGAGAAGAAAAGAAGAAAATAATATAGAAAGATGGCAGAAAGAAAGAAAGAAAAAAGAAAGAAAGAAAAAGAGAGAAAGGAAAAAGAGAAGAAGAAGAAAGAATGAGAAATCAACTGGGGAAAATCTAAATGGCATCAACTAATGAAAATGAAAATGAAAATTTAGACAAGAATCGAACCTGTATTCCTATTCCAGTAGATAATATAATTTTTAAATCAAGTAGGCGTTAAGAAAACCGAATGCATGGTCATCAGCAAAAAAGAGCAGCCCAAAGTGCCAAATACAGGTGGGGGATGTTAAAATCAAGCAGGTACAAAAATTCAAATTTCTGGGAAGTGTTCTAACTGAAGACGCAAGTGTGACACAGAGATCCAAAGGCGAATCGGCATGGCGAAAGACGCGTTCCAGAAGCTGAGTAAAGTATTAAGACACAGGAAACTTTCACTATAAACAAATAGGAGAGTATTGGATTGCTATGTGATGTCAGTTCTTCAATATGGCAGCGAATGTTGGACAATATCAACAAAGATGAAGGGAAACTTAAAGCAGCTGAAATGTGGTTCTACAGAAGGATGCTGAGGATATCATGGACCGAGCATGTGAGCAATGACGAGATTTTGGAAGTGATGGAAACGAAAAGGAAATTAATATTGAGCATCAGGAAGAGACAGCTAAAGTTCCTGGGACATGCAATGAGGAAGGAGGGCTTGTAGAACCTGATACTAACCGGCCAGACAGAGGAAAAAAAGAAGACAGGGGAAAGCAGCGGATAACATATTTGAAGGGCCTGATCAGGTGGATGATGGAACGAGGGTTGCGTGGTATAACAGGAGAAAAGGTGTTAAGAGCTACCAGGGATAGGGAGACGTGGAAGGCCATGATCGCCTACGTCCTGAAAGGACAAGGTACATGAAAGAAGAAGGCGTTATCAATAAGACCACGGGAAAGAATCATTAAGTGTCCTATATATTTGAACTGTCGCTTTCTGAATTTTGACACAAGTGTCCATTTTGTCTCCATTATCCTAAACGAGTTTCACCTTACTCACAGCATCTGTCCATGGTATTCTCAGCCTTTTTTTTAGAACCACATCTCTGATGCTTATCTCTTTCTCATTCTAAGTATATATCTCCTTTTTGTTTCCATTTTCATTAAAACTTCCTCATTGCTCACATGCTCCGTCCATGGTATTCTCAGCCTTTTTTTGTAGAACCACATCTCTGATGCTTGTGTCCGATTCTGCGTATAAGTGTCCTTTTCGTTATTATTTCCCTTAAACTATCCTCAATTTCGCAAGACCATTTATGCGAAAATGAATGCAACAGACCCTCTTGAGATTTGAACTCGGTTCTCCGACGCCAAATTCCGGCATCGGTATCCGTTACACTACCCGCGCATTCTTTATATCGCACTTAGAAAAGCTTGATAAATAGGATTGAATATTCAATAAGCAAACGCGTGAGCCGAAGGAGAAACGGTGTCATCAACCGAAAATAACTTCAATGTATGGAGATGAACAGAAGGGAAAAGTGGGAAAAATGGCGGAAAAGAAAAGTAAACAAGAAAAGAAAAGAGAAATATTGATGAAATTGTAATCTACAAACACCTGATCGAAAAATAAATCAAATACAAAAGCGAGAGGCGGTATGAAAGACAGGCATCCGTGAACAACTCTAAAATTTGCAGACAGTTTTTTTTTTTCTGCAGGTGCATATTTAAAGGCTTCTTCTCTGCAACTGAACCCACATCACCGCAAAAAACAAAAAAAAAACCCCAAAAATTAAAAACTTATAAACAAATGATCAGCAACTGGATGTTATGAAGGTGTTTTTGCATATAAAGTAACCCATAAAAATAACTATTTGAACTACTATATCGTTATTTTTAGTTTCATCTCTCCATTTCAGTCGCCATATTCTTTGGAATTCTCCAGACTTTGGATATCGTTAGTACACACACACACACACACACACACACACACACACACACACACACACACACACACACACACACATACGTGCTTGTATTGCTCATAAATAAAAAAACGGCTCGGAGGTAAATCCCAAAGGATCCTATTAATATTATATATTAACACTGATCCAGCCAGAGACACAAGGAAGGTTTTATTAATTCTTGATTTAATTTTTCCTGTATTTTACATGTTTCCTTTTTGCTGGACATAAACAATGTAAAAATGTTCCATAATTATTAACTGTCCAAACGATTTCATCCACTTCACTGGCCATTCTCAAAGATGTTATATTTCTGATGTTGTTACTTTTTCCTCCTGTTTTGACTGTAACGTAATTTATTTAGTGATTTTGAAAATAAACGTTCTTTAGCTGCTATCATGTGATGCGCGCGACTGGACATCGCGTGAGCCAGCGTGAGCGTCTGTCTATTTAAAAAAAAAAAAACACTTTCAAAACTCGGCGCTGAGTACGCTCGTGTCGTGGCAGGCTTTGTACCATTCTTAGTGACATTTGTCACTCGTAAATAAAAACAGAAATTAGCAATTAAATTCTACTTCTTTAGGAACCACAATATCATGAAAATAAACTGGAATATAAATCTCAAATAAATAATCCAGTGAAGAATAATTTGAGGAAACGAATTATTATTCGGTTCAACCCACCTTTTAGTTTAGAAGTAAAGTCCAAAATTTGAATTTCTTAATAAACATTTCCCCAAAAATTCTGAATTACACAAGATATTTAATAGAAATACAGTAATATTAAGTTATAGTTGTCAGTGCAATTTAGAACATTACAAAAAAAGACAAAACGCCAAGAATTTCGAAAATAAATAACTCCTTCGGTTTTACAAACATTAACGATGTTAATATTAAGTTACGTAAAGTAAGCTAAAAAGTGATTCAGCATTTGATATGCCAAAAATATTTTGAACCCTAAAATGGAAAATACATACTTTTCAGTGTCTTTTTTTTCTGAATTAGTTAAAGAACATAAATCATAAATCTTTTTAAAAAAGAAAATAAGTCTTGAATGTATCAAGTTTTGTGTACAAAATAATTACTGTAAAAACTAAATTTATCTTTCTTAGATTACTTTACCTAGCCTAATATTCTGAACATGGCCAGACATTGGTAAACTTATAGAATAACAATTATACCGGGACTGTTGTCCTTATTTTTGTTGTCGTTATCACATTTCCTCTTCAGGTGTATAGCAATACACAGGGATTTTTAAATTAACCTATTCTTTAATTTAAGCAGGTAGACTGTTTTTGTTCCATTGCCCATGTCTAGGGATATCATCTAGTTCTTTTTTTTAGTACTGCTCAGTATTAAAATGTAAATAATAACTCCTCAACTCAGAAATTCAGACAGAAAACATATCTGGGTAAAACAAATTTATAGCAACATTGCCAATTAAACACAGTTACAATTAATATAGTAAATAAATTCTCGTAAAATTTTAAAAAAGTATTTTTTTGTTTTTTACAACAAAGTTTTTGTAAATAAAGGTGTTCAATTTCAAAGTCAACAGTTTTATCATTTGAAATGTTGATAAAAAACAGATATTTTTACCAAGCAGAAGCTCAAGACATAAATGAACAGGGCAAAATATACGTAGGATATACTGACGGCAATTTTAAAAAACGATAGTATCGATACAAATCACCATCAATTGTAGTCGGTAGGAATAAACTTAAGCGTTATCACGTATATAAAATTAATTTTTAACCAGTATCAATAAATTTAGGATAAAAAATTAATATAACGATTAAATGAAAAGGAAGAGATTTAGTTAATACGCTATTAATGACGACACTTGCTAACGAATTCGTTCCTTTGATTTAAAATAAATTTTGATTATGGTATTTTAATATCATAATTTTTCTACGAAGCACAGATTACATTTATCACTCAGACTATTGGGAGTACGTGCTGAGCCTATTAATTTTCAGTATATTTGTAGATTCAGACCTTCTTCCTTCAGTTCTCAATACTTTCGAGAAAGTGCTGTTCGAAATTTTAGTTTTCGGTTGGTAAAAATGTGCGTATGAAAATGAAATCTCTGTTTCCAAACCTAATGCATACCTTATAATTCTTCTTTTTTTTTCTTTAGGGGAAATGGTAGATTGGAAAATCACATTGGTAGATATATATTTATCTTAACCAAGACAATTTTATTTGGATCGGTAATTGCAGGAGGGTACAGGGTATAATACTGGGTTTAATATTGGTTTATATATATATATATATATATATATATATATATATATATTCGTCATCCACGTATAAGCCTGTTTCGCTATATTACAGCTCATCACTGTGGCTAGACGGCCCTTATCAAAACTCGATCGATTTGGTGTCATTCGGAGTCGCTAACCTCTCAGCCATAGGCACATGGAATCAGAATAAAAGAAATTTTAGCGTCTTATATATAAGCGATGTATGCACAAGCCAGTCACCGAAAGAACTCAATTCATTGCTCAAGATTTATACATATATCGCCGAAGTGGTAACCTTTTTTCAAACTTTCCTCTCTAGAGGGCTCAATCGTAATGAGAGCATTATATATATATACTAGCAGTATAGCCCGGCGTTGCTCGGGTGTAATGAAAACTTTAAAAAAAACTAATCCATGGTCTTGGAACTCAGACACTTTGGACGTTGGAACGAAAGACTGAAAAGCAATAGTTGTTTTCAGTTAAAGCGAAGCCGTAGACTGAAAGAAAAATGAATGGATGTAAGTCAAATTTTGATTTCCTGCTGTCGATATCAAATAAGTTTTTTTCGTCGTAAACTGAATTTTGAAGGCTAAATAAGTCCTCTGAGTAAATGGTATCTTGGCTGAGACTAGGAACTACAATTATACCTACTTAGAGCCAAACCCGAAGCAAAAACTAAAATAAAAGGGCTGAAAAAATACAGACATACAGGCAAATAAACACACACACACACACACACACACACACACACACACACACACACACACACATCTTGCCATTTATATATATATATATATATATATATATATATATATATATATATATATATATTATCGATTTTCTGCACTATTGTAAGAACTGCAACCTTGAAACTTTTGAATATCGTTTCTTATGTCTTTGTCTATGAATTTATCAAATTTGATTAAAATCGGACCACTCCTTCTACAACCCAATTTTTTCGATTATCGATTTTCGATATTTATCATGGGTACCTCGACACAAAACCTAGCTAAGAACACTCGCAGACGCTTATAATAAAACTGTGTAAATTTTCAAGAAAATCGGTTCAGCCGTTTCGGAGTCTATAGGTAACGGATACACACACACACACACACACACACACACAAAGTTCCATTTATAAATAAGTTTATATATATATATATATGTGTGTGTGTGTGTGTGTGTGTTTGGGCGAATGATATTGCTGTGTACATGCGTATATTATTTGAAACCAAATTTTAGTTGGTAGATTTGTATGTAAATCATATTATTTATTTTTGTATTTTGGTTTATACAGGTGTATACTTGTTTGTTTGTTTTTTTTTCTTGTTTATTTTTCTTCGAAAATAAATGGACTGCTCTTTTATCATAACACTACAGTAAAATAATGCCAATATTTAATTTTTCTTGATATATATTGAAAGCATTGTTAGATCAGTCATTAAGAAGATCTAGACAATCTTTCACTCCAGAAGCTATCTTACCATTCGACCATACCTAGACACAGCTTTGGCGCAAAAAGACTTTGTAATTGCAGTGCTCGATATCAAGAAATGGAGTATTAATAAATAAATTTGCTACTTATATATACTGGAAGGGTGTCCCAAAGATGTACTCACTATATGCTTATAAAATCATAAAAATGTATATACCTATAAAATCATGAACAGCATTCTTTTTTCAGATTCACGCATTTAGTTTCATTTAATATTTGGGATAGACGCCTTATTTTTCTGATACTTCGTATTTGGAATAGACGTCCCATTCTTAATATATCGAAAAGTGTAAAAGACGCTATAGACGCTTTTTAAATGATTTTAAGAATGAGGTGTCTTTTGTAAATACAAAGCATCTGCTATAATAATGCTTGAAAAAAAGTGTTCGATTAAAAATCCAGTAACTCTTTATATATATATATATATATATATATACACACACACAAACACACATACAACACACACACACACACACACACACACACATATATATATATATATATATATATATATATAGACACACTCATATCCATATCTACACACACACACACACACACACACATAAGGATAGACAGACGCACATATATATATATATATATATAGATAGATAGATAGATAGATAGATAGATAGATAGATATACAGATATACAGAAAATCTAAGCATGAGCCAATAATCCTACCTAGGTTTCACCCTACGGTTCTTCAGGGTAAACTGGCTCTTTTTTAAACTGGTCTTTTTAAATAAAAAGTATCTGGTATAATAATATTTGAAGAAAAAATGTTCGATTAAAAATCCAGTAACTCTTTATATATATATATATATATATATATATATATATATATATATATATAGAGAGAGAGAGAGAGAGAGAGAGAGAGAATTACTGGATTTTTAATCGAACATTTTTTCTTCAAACATTATTATATATATATATATATATGTGTGTGTGTGTGTGCTGTATGTGTGTTTGTGTGTGTATATATATATATATATATATATATATATATATATATATATATATATATGTATGTAGTCATCCGCAGATCTGTTTTGCTGAATCACAGCTCATCAGTACAGTTAGACATTCGACTGCCTTTTACCCAGGATTGAAACCAATCCGAATTGGAGTCAGTCGACGATTCTACCTTTGAGTTATGGGCGCTCGGTAGAAGGAGGCAGACTTTTATCGTGTGATATATCAAGCATTCATACGCCAGTAGTGAGAGTGTTCTAATTCATTACTGAATGAACGATGCGTAGATGATAGAGTAACTACTGTTTTTTCAAAGTCTACCATTCTTCCATAGGTGTGAGAGCGTAAAACTCTGTGTGTGTGTGTGTGTGTGTGTGTGTGTGTGTGTGTGTGTGTGTGGCATGTCTCATGGAATGAGAACAATCTACCCCAGTGATTGAAATAAAGAGTTTGGTTCAAAACTCCAGTCACCTGAAGAAGTTGGAGCGTACATCGGCCGAAACGTCGTGTATATGACAATAAAGATGAGGACAAATAAATATGTCGGTTACTACCAATTTCGTAAATTCACGTATAATTTCATCATAATTGAGTCTGAACAATGTAAATAATTACAATACCTCATCTAAGAAACGTAGGTAAATGCTTGTTCTGTTTTACTCTAATTTCTGAACCAAGAAAAAGAAAACAGAAATCCCATAACCAGGTTTAAAACACGCAGAGCCAAAGAGCGTAGAAACCTTTCTTTGGTTGTTTCAACTCTGCGCAAGGCTGATTTGAGCTCGACCATCGGCCCTAACTTCTGAACTGGTAAAAAGTAAACGGACATACCGTAGAGAGATTGAGAACTTCGTTTCACTACATTAACCATTATAATAATTAACTATAACCAAAAAGGATGAATGTCTGTAGTAGAAGCCAAGTTTTTTTGTCTGCTTCTGCTATTTCGTTTATCATACGTGAACTTGCACCACGTCATACACACCAACACATCAACTTGTTAATATCCATATAGATGGGTTTTGAATAAAAGTGTTGATTTTTAATAAAATTAATTCGAATATTTGTAACCTGACGTGTTTATTTTCAGAATAATTTAACGTCGTCATGTTGTTATTACAATCAATCAGTAAGTTCCACCTCCATATCACCACCATTTTTCTTCACGTTCACTATCTGCGTACCTTTCTCAAATGAGCCGATTCACTTTTTTTTTTTTTTTGTTTTTTTTTCTCGTTGGAGACTTCCCGTGTAAATGTCACGCGAGGTTTCTTGAGACTTGATTTAATCTTTCTTTTTTTGTTATTTGAAACTAAAAACGTATTTTTTTCTTACAAAAAAAGAAAAAAGAAACAAAAAACCAAAACGAAAAAGGCTTAAGGTAGTGTGTGCCTAGAACGTGTTGGCCATTGGTTGATTCCTCCGCTGACGACATGAAGGGCGTCTGCAAGGAGACCTATATTTTTTGCGTGGGCTGACACACGCGTGTGTCGTCGTCGTCATCGTCGCCAGAGACATCGTATTTATTAGTTCATTCGTTTGTTTATTTGCTGTTTTCTCCGTTACTGACTTTGAATTCTATCAAATTAGTGATCACAATCCCTAGTATTTAAGGCCTGACACAGATTGTGTACCATGGCACGTGATGCGGTCGATGGAATATTCTTCTATCGTTGTCGACTCGTCATTCACAATAAAACGCATCGCCATTCGCCCCACAAGAACGAGAGGACCTTCGCTAGAGTCAACATGTCGATTAAGGGGGTTATTTACAGTTGGTTATTAAAAATTAGTTTGGGGTTTTAGCATTTTACCTGGAATAATAACAGCAGTTATTTACAGTGTTAATTATAATGTCTGTATTTTTTTTTAAAATAAATAGCAGTGGTAATCGCAGAAAGTGAAACGCAGTAATGATTGCAAATGTAGAAGAGGCAATAGTTAAATGTAATAACAGTAGCAGCAAGAGTGGTTGTAATGACAGACACGGCGGGAATAACAAAGCAAATAAAATAAAAGAGGAGAAAGAAGAATCAAAGGAGAAAAAGGCACGAATAATGATGATGATGATGATAATAATAATGGCAAGAACAACAACAGACCAAACAATGGATCTTCGAAAAATATGCATTATTGAAACAGAAGCGTTCACTTTAAATGACGAGTGCAATGCTGAAGCAGGCTGTCTTTTAATCTCCAGCGACAGCCGTTCGGTGAAGCCGGAGTATAAAACCCGAATGAGAACAGATCCTAATAACTGTGGGCAGTATGACTAAACAAACACTGGAGTATTAACGAGGCTTGCTGTCACTTGAGTTTCCATGACAGCAACAACAAAGAAAGAATGTAAAAGAAAAAAAAAAAGAAGAAAGGAAATTATATAAGTTCATAAGGAAAAAAAAAAGGGAGAAATAAATGGATAAAAATTTTAAAAAAAGAGAGAAAAGGGATAGAATATTGAAAGAAAAGAGAAATAGAAAAAGAAAAGAAAAATCAAAATGAAGAAGGATTGAGAAAAAGAAAGAAAGAAAGAAAAAAAGAAAGAAAGAAAAATGAAGGACAACAAGAGAGAATGATAAAGAGAAAGAAAGACGCACCAAAAGAGAGAATGTAAAAAAGAAAGAATGAACAAGAGAATAAGAAAGAAAGAAATGGATGACAGTATGAGAAAAAGAAATACTGAAAGAAAGAAAGAAAGAAAGAAAGAAAGAAAGAAAAAGAAAGAAGAGAGAATGATAAAGAGAAAGAAAGACGTATCAGAAGAGAGAATGTAAAAAAGAAAGAATGATCGAAAGAGAGAATGAGAAAAAGAAAGAATGAATAAAAGAGTAAGAAAGAAAGAAGTGAATGACAGTATGAGAAAAAGAAAGAAAGAAAGAAAGAAAGAAAGAAGGGTTCAAAGAGAGAATGTGAAATAGAGCGAGAGAAAGAAAGAGAAGATCGAAAGCAGTAACGTAACAAAAAATGAGAAAAAGACAGAAAAATCCGAATCAAGGATGAGAAAAAGAAAGAGTAATAGAAAAGAAAAGAAAAGAAAGAAAGAAAGAAAGAAAGAAAGAAAGAAGAAAGAATCATAAAAAGAAAATAGAATCAGAAGAGAAAATCAGAAAATGAAAGAAAGCAGGAATGAAAAAAAATGTGAAAGAAAAAGAGCGAGAGAAAGAATAAAAGCGAAAGAATTAACGTAAAAAAGAATGAAAGAAAGAAAGACCGAAAGTAAGGAAGAAAGAGTGAAAGAAAGAGAAAAAAAGAAAGGAAGAAGTATCAGAAGAAAGAAAAAGAGAAAGAGAGAAAAGAAAGAAAGTGCAAGAAAGAATGATTGGAATGGAGAACGAGAGAAAGAAAGAAAGAAAGAAAGAAAGAAAGAAAGAAAGAAAGAAAATTAAATAATGATCGGAAGAGATTATGAGAAAAAGAAAGAAAAAAGTTTGAAGAAAAAATGAGAAAAATAAATAAATAAAGAAGGAACTGAGGAGAGAATGAGACAAAGAAAGAAAGAAAGAAAGAACGATCGGGAAAGAAAATGGCTAAAACAGAAAGAAAGAAAGAAAGAAAGAAAGAAAGAAAGAAAGCACAAAGGATCGGAAAGAAAATGTAAGAAAGAATGAAAGTGAAGAAAAGAAGGAGCGGAAGAGAGAGAGAGGGGAAAAATGAAAGAATTATAGCAGAACTGGAAGAGAAAATGAGAAAAAGAAAGATAAAAAGAAAAACAGAAAAAAAGAAAGAAAACAAAGAATGAAGAATCGGAAAGAAAATTCAAAAAAAGAAGAAAGAAAGTGAAACAAGCAAAGATCGGTAGAGAAAATAAAAGAAGAAGAAAAGAAATAAAGATGGCGTATCAGAAAAATGAGACTGAAAAAAAAAAGAGCTGGTTGGAGAAAAATAACTCTTTTCAACGCAAATTATAAAATTCTGTTTGGTTGATTTTAAAGGTCAACCATTGTTAGGTTGTTTAATGTCGAATTATGCACGCTGCACCTAGTGAGGCCCAAACTCACTACCAATAGGTCAAACAGTCTAGCTCCGTTAATAATTAACGCGCGCCAAGACTACTCATAAGAATCGTAGACGTGCTTAAGTCAGTGAACTATAGGATTATAAATTAAACGATCATGACCTTGTCTTCAGGAAAATTCTGTCTTTAAAACCATTCTCATAATAACTGATGGCAAAAACACTACTGTTAGAACCGTCAAGACTTCGGGTGTGTAGAATTCTAAGGAGATTTTATCCCTAGCGATATCCATCAATCCTCCGGTACAAATGTCCGGATTGTTGACGATGATAAAACACTTCCAATTCACATTATTAACGCGCCTGAAACAACCTTGAAGATCCGTTAAAAAAATTCTGAAGTATTATTCGAAGGTTGGCTGAAAAGTTCATTGGCTCACTATGACGGAGCGAAGCTAGAGCTGCGAAATTTTGCATGCATTAATTTTTAACTCTTCTTCTTAAAAACTGCATCGTTTCTTTTCGGGTGAACTGGAACGAACAAAAAGAGAAACATAAAGAGGAGAGGAAGATAGAAAGAATGGAATTAAAGACGAATAGTGGAGAATAAACAGAAGGAAGGAAGGAAGGAAGGAAGGAAGGAAGGAAGGAAGGAAGGGAAAGTACAAAAGTAAAAAGGATGGAAGAAAAAAGAGAATTAATGAAATAAAAGAATGAATGTAGTGAATAGCTGAAAAATAGTGTAAGGAGCCGGAAGTAGGACAGAAAGGAAGGAAAGAATTAAGGAAGAATAGTGAAGGATAAACAAAAGAAAAAGAAGGAACGAACGAACGAACGAAAAGAAGGAAGGAGGGAACGAAGGAAGAAGGGAACGAAGGAAAGGAAGGAGGAAGGAAGAAGGAAAGAAAGAATGAAGGAAGAAAAAGCGCAGAAGGAAGCGGAGTGAAAGAAAAAAGGAAAAATAGTGGTAAAAGGAATGAAGGAAGAAGCGAGATGAAAAATAGAGTAAGTAGCTGAAAGCAGGATAGGAAGGAAAGATAGAAAAGAAAGAATTAAGGAAAAATAATGAAGAATAAAGAAAAAGAAAGAAGTAAAGGAAGGAAGGAAGGAAGGAAACAAAGATAAGAAGGAAGGAAGGAAAAAAGGAAGAAAGGACGGAATGAAGGAAAGGAGGGAGGAAGGAAACGAAAATAGGAAAGAAGAGAGTAAGGAAGGAAGGAAGGAAGGATAGAAACGAAGGAAGGAAGATAGGGAGGAAGGAAGGAAGAAAGGAAAGAAAGAAGGAAAGAAGGAAGGGAGAAGGAAGGAAGGAAGGAAGGAATGAACGAACGAACGAACGAAGGATAGAAACGAAGGAAGGAAGATAGGGAGGAAAGAAGTAAGGAAGGGGGAAGGAAGAGAGAAGGAAGAAAGAAAGGAAGAAAGGACGGAATGAAGGTAAGGAGGGACGAAGAAAACGTACATACTTTGGGAAGCACAGAACCAAATACAAGTGTGAAATCCCAAATGAGCTGCTGTGATCCAAAAAGAAGATATAAAAAGCGGATACAGAAAGCATCGACAAGCAGACCGACTCGAGGAGAAGAGAGTAATTATTATCTCCCTTGACCGAAGTCAAGTGGCTTATTACGCTCGCCTCCCTTACCTCTTTCCTTCTTCCCTGCCTCAAAAACTACTTACTGACCTAAGGAGCGAATACATCAAAGACATTCCTTACTTACACGCTCCTAAATTCTTAAGCATTAATTCTCTTTCAGCACTTTATTGCCATGAGCATTTTAACCCCCGTTGGACCTATACTTCAAATAGTACTTCTATTGTAATTGATATGTGTATATATAATATGTTATTTTTCTACTCAAATTGCCTTTCTTGATTTGTAATCATTTTATGACTTATAGTGGGCTATCTACAACAAGGCCAAATTCCGTTAACCTGCAGCAGTATACAACTACCCTTTACTCGAACGGACTCGCCACTACTAACAGAAAAGAATAGATAAGCAACCCACTATAACTGTTTCTCTTGTCCATTTTGTTGTTTCGTGCTTCATCTGGCTTGACTCAAACTTCCTCTCTAATCCGGATAGATTCAGGCCCGTCAGTGTATTAAACATGTATTAAACATGTATTAAACATGTTCTAACTTTAGGATGTCTCCATTGATAGTTGTAAATTGCTTTTTGCGACACAGTGTCTTCACGTTGGGCAGATTTATGTGACATATTGTACCAAAATACCGCTTCGACAGGCAATATCCCTCCTATCTTGGCAATGACTTTTATAGTCCGGTGGTTTCGTTCTACGATACCATTTTCTGCTAGGCCTGTACGCTGTTCTATAATATTGCCTAGTGTTCCACTTGTCCAACACTTCCGAAACGGACTGCTGCCACATTGTCCATGAGTTCCTCTTCAACTGGTCCACGCTAAAAAAGAAAATCTCCTCCAACTCCTTCGTAATGATGTCTGCCGTTTCTGCACAAATCTCCCTCCAAATGATGAACCGGCTAGGGCCACAATCAACTATAGTCAGGTACGTTTCACCCCTATAATTGTTTCACCCCTATAATTGTTTCACCCCTATAATTGTTGTCTACTTGGACCTCTCATAATTCGTGATCATTTGGCGTCGGGTCGATCGATTGGCAACGATCTCAGTTTCTAACCACCTTCTGTACAGTATCTCTTGATCTGGATAGACTTTCCGTACTAAATATAGTGTTCTGTCCACTCTTAAATGATGCAGTCCGTGCAACTCCTTGACCTAATATCGGCCTGCACAGCACGTCGCCGTAATAGCTTTCTCTACTTTCAGCCAACTCTTTTTTTACTCTGGTTAGAGCATCGGCCTTATTTTTGTCAGAGGGCACGAACGTTACACTGAATTTAAGTTAAATTCATCAATCATTTCCTTCAGAATCCCCAAACGCCGCTCCTTTTGTACGGATCCTTTTTTCGTCCGTTGGCATAGAACTGATCCAACTGCAGGTAGTAACCGAATCAGTTCTGATTTCGATTTCTTTTAAACCCCATTTCAACGCGAGGTTTACACCCTTTATCGTAGCATCCAACTCAGCAACGTTGATGTCGTTGTAGTCAATTTTCTTTCTTAACCATGCCGCATGTTCGCATATCACACCATCGATTACAATACATACACCAGTGGCCATACTGCTTGCGTCGCACCATACAATGCCTTTTGCCAATTTGGGAACCTGTCATCTCCCTTGAACTGGATCGTGGTGTCGAAGCTCTTGCACAACTTCGCGTACCACACCAGTTGTTTCACTATCCACTATGTCTTTCCAATCAATGTCGTCTACTCTTCTCTTCAAATAACTGCAGACGATTCTAAGCCATTCGGCTATTGGATAGTGGCCCACCATTTTTCCGTGGACATAGAACAGTTTACGCTTGCTCATTTCTTTACGCACCTCAGGCAGGCCATTCCCTCCGGCAAATTGCAAATTTCCTGCCTTATCCGTATGAAGCTTAAGAGCCAATGCTGCTTCTTCTACTTATGTTTCTGGTGGCTTTGCTTTTAAGCCAAAGTTGTTAAGATGATTTACAAGGTCTGCCGACGGTACCGCAGTATATCTAAACTTATTTATAAATGGAACTTTGTCTCTGTGTGTGTGTGTGTCCGTTACCTATAGACTCCGAAACGGCTGAACCGATTTTCTTGAAAATTTACACAGTTGTATTATAAGCGTCTACGAGTGTTCTTAGCTAGGTTTTGTGTCGAGGTACAACCGATAAATACTGAGAATTGATAATCGGAAAAATGTGGTTCTAGGAGTGGTTTGATTTTAATCAAATTTGATGCACTCATAGACAACGACATAAGAAACGATATTCAGAAGTTTCCAGGTTGCAGTTCTTAGAATAGTGCAGAAAATCGATAATATATATATATATAAGGCAAGATGCTTGTGTGTGTTTCTGTTTATCTGCCCGTATGTCTGTATTTTTTTCAGCCCTTTTATTTTAGTTTTTGCTTCGGGTTTGGCTCTAAGTAGGTATAATTGTAGTTCTTCGTCTCAGCCATGATACCATTTACTCAGAGGACTTATTTAGCCTTCAAAATTCAGTTTACGACGCAAAAAACCTATTTGATATCGATACCAGGAGATGAAAACCTGACTTGCATCCATTCATTTTCTTTCAATCTACGGGTTTGCTTTAACTGGAAACAACTATTGCTTTTAGTGTTTCGTGCCAACGTCCAAAGAGTCTGAGCTCCAGGACCATGGATTAGTTTTAAAGCTTTCATTACACCCGAGCAACGCCGGGCTATACTGCTAGTCGTCAATATACG
The DNA here is from genome assembly GCA_037127315.1 of Ascarosepion bandense. Lineage (NCBI taxonomy): Eukaryota > Metazoa > Mollusca > Cephalopoda > Sepiida > Sepiidae > Ascarosepion > Ascarosepion bandense. The sequence continues at coordinate 2,002,067 of JBBBDQ010000558.1, forward strand.
AATCCGTGTTTTTTCTGGTGTGGTCCTCTTCTTCTAGCACAATTTTAAAGATTTTTGACGTAATTTTCGAGACTGCATTTATATATATATATATATATATATATATATATATACAAAAGGCAAGATGTTTGTGTGTGTGTGTCTGTTTATCTGCCCGTATGTCTGTATTTTTTCAGCCCTTTTATTTTAGTTTTTGCTTCGGGTTTGGCTCTAAGTAGGTATTAAATAACGTTGGTTTTTAATATCGGGGGTTCCGAAATTTGTTTCCATTCCATCTTGCATCAAAGCCCTTATCAACCACTTCGCATTGAATTTTTTATTCTACTCTTGGCGTTTGGTTGTATATTCATAGCACAATCTCCTCCTCTGAACTCCACGTTACCATTTTCGTAGACGATAACCTCTCCAAGCTAGCGGATAGCGCCCATTCCCACAGTGAAGTCAACACCGTCGATTAACTTTTCCATCCCAATTGCCTCAATTCTCAGTAACCGTCCACATGCCTCCAACGTTACTGTGTTGATCCCCCTACACACAACCTCCCGCAAGATTTCTTCCCAAATAAAGTGTAGATTAGTATTCTCAAGCTTGAAAACGCAGCAAGAGTTCTTCCCAAAGAGAGCGTGGGTAGGTCGTCTAACACACGAGAAACACACCAGAGTTCTAAATGATCCATCAAATCTCGTGGTAGCCGCGAATTTGCGATACTTTGTCTACATAAAACAATATGGCTTCCCAACGAGATTCTTTTACGTTCATGAGGTAAGTCTTTTTTCACACTACAGCTCTGAAAAAGACCTTTGCATACAATTAACAGTTTAGGTAATTCTGAACGAAACTGACACCATGAATTGCATCCATATGAAAGTGTCAATGCAAGAATTCAGTGTTGGGTGAAATTACTCCTATCATTGCTTCTTTCAAGTCCAGTGTCCATATCTTCTGTACTAAATTTGTTATCATTGATCCATACATGGGTAAAAAGGGGTCATTTATCATTCCACTGAGCAAGACATATAGACATGTTATCGTGTAGGACTGCCTCTAAGCCGTCGAAATACATTAAAAGTCAGGACATATAGGCATGGACCCGGCTTGCCTCCCAGAGAGTAAAACACTACGCCTCCTTGGTCTCACACTTACAGCGGTCCTCAAATGGAATGACTATATCGAATCCATTGCTAAATCCGCTGCTATGAAAGTCGGTTCTCTGTGCAGGGCCCGGAAGTTTTTTTCCGTCTGAATCTATCCTGCACATATATAAATCTACCATACGCCCGTGCATTGAATACTGCTGCCATATCTGGTCGGGTGTCCCTGCTATTCTCCTCGGGCTTCTCGACAAGGTACATCGGAGGGTCTGTAATGTGATCGATACCAACTTGGCAGACCGCCTGCAGTCTCTCTCCCACCGGCGCGACGTGGCTTCCCTGTGTCTCTTCTATAAATACTTTCACGGCTTCTGCTCCAATGAACTTAGATCACTGCTGCCCCTTAGATACGAATTTGCACGAGAAACTAGATTAGCAACTAGATCCCACCCTTATAGAGTGAAACCGATAAAATGCAACCGCAACTTCTACTCCAACAGTTTCTTTTCTCACACTTCCCGACTGTGGAATTCCCTTCCACATGATTGCTTCCCCGACGGCTACAATCTCCAGGAGTTTAAATGTAAGGTCAATAGACACCTCCTAACACACTAACTCGCTCCCATTCTTTCAAACACTCTACCCATCTGCCCAACCCTCATCATCGGTATCCCTACGCATCTATCACCTTCCTTCTGACATTTCCTACATATAAACATTCCTCTTTACCTTCCCCTATGCAGCCCCATGCGCAATAGTGGCAGTGGAATGCCTTGCTTGGGGTGAAATGATTAAAAAAATGTATTCATTTAAGACAGGCTCCAAACTGTCGAAAAGCAATATCAGTCAGGACATGTAAGCATCTTATCTTTTAGGACTGCCTCCGAACTGTCGAAATACATTAAAAGTCAGGACATATAGGCATATTATCATTTAAAACTGCCTACAAACTGTCGAAAAGCAATAACAGTCTGGTCATGTGAGAATCTTATCTTTTAGGACAGCCACCAAACCGTCGAAATACATTAAATGTCAAGACATATAGGCATGTTATCATTTAAGACTTCCTCTAAACTGTCGAAAAGCAATAACTGTCTGGATATGTAAGATCTTATCTTTTAGAACTGCCTCCGAACTGTCGAAATACATTAAAGTTCAGGACATATAGGCATGTTATCAGTTAAGACTGCCTCTAAACTGTCCAAAAGCTATAACAGTCTGAATATATAAGCATCTTGTCTTTTAGGACTGCCTCCGAACCGTCGAAATGCATTAGAAGTCAATTCATATAGGTATATTTTCTTTTAAGACTGCATCCAATCTGTCGAAAAACAATAACACTCTGGATATGTAAGCTTCTTATTTTTTTGTACAGCCTCCGAACCGTCGAAATACATTAAAAGTCAGGACATATAGGCCATGTTTTCATTTAAGATTGCCTCTAAACAGTCGAAAAGCAATAGCTGTCTGGATATGTAAGCATCTTATCTTTTAGACCTGCCTCTAAACCGTCGAAATACATTAAATGTCAGGATATATAGACATGTTATCTTTTAAGAGTGCTTACAAACTGTCGAAAAGCAATATCTGTCTGGACATGTAAGCATCGTATCTTTTACGACTGCCACCAAATTGTCGAAATATATTACAAGTCAGGACATATAGGCATGTTATAATTTAAAACTGCCTCTGAACTGTCAAAAAGCAATAATTGCCTGGATATGTAAGCATTTTTTAGGACTGTCTCCGAACCGTCGAAATACATTAAAAGTTAGGACATATAGGCATGTTATCATTTACGACTGCCTCTAAACTTTCGAAAAGCAATAAATGTCTGGACATGTAAGCATCTTATCTTTTAGGACTGTCTCCGAACCGTCGAAATACATTAAAAGCCAGGACATATAGACATATTCCACTAAACCTTTGAAAAGCAATTTAGGTGAACATTTAACATCATGGATAAAATATATTTTTTACGAAAGTTAGCCCGTGGAAAACAAATTCACAGTTTTTAATGAAATCAAAGACCCTTGAATGACGTCAAAATTTGTTACACACTTACTCTCTCTACGAACTTTTCCTTCCTCTCTATCCTTTTAAACGCTACTCTCCTCAGCCTTTCTCTCACCTTTCCCATATGGAAGGATAGTGAAGAGTGAGAGAATAGGAGGAGAAAGTCTATAGCATTACCGTAACGGCAGCAGCTTAAGATGTGTGTATATGTGTGTTTACTGTACAATATAGTAAAAATAACTAGGTTTGTTGTCGTATCCCGCGACCTAATAACGAAATTTCTGGCCTCTTTTCACCCTTGGCCATTACTCAGTTGGTCTTTTCTGTTTACAATGGACACAGGAGCATTTAAAGTAACTTTAATTATTTTAAAGACAAATTTTCATCCCTTCTAAAATTTTCGAAATTTTGTCAGAAAATTTTGTTTTGATTTGAGTTAGCGGCTAAAGAAACGTTACGACTGTTTTACAATGGAAATTTAATGATTGCATCGCCCACGTTTTTTTTTTTTTGTGACAAACACATTAATTTGCAGATTCTCGCAAAAATCAATTAATTGTCGGATTTTAATGAAACAATCAGTACTTATTCACAAATGAATGAAATTATTTTTGAAATTATTTTTTAAAAAATCTTGATAAAAATGTTTCCAATTTCGATTAATAATGAAACAATTTTTATTAAACTTTTCAATTTTAGATAGGCAATATAATCTTCAATTCTTTACTAAAAGGTCTACTCGGTGAAGATTTAAAAAATATTTTTAAAACTTTATATATTACGAAATTATTTAGTAATAATAAAAAAATGAAAACAATTCTTTTAAAATTTTATTATTTTATTAATGTGTTTTATTTATTAAGTCGTTACTATCATTTGCAGTATGACAAAGTAAAATATTTCCAGAAAATCATCATTATACTTCCGTCGAAATTCCACAGGTTCCGCTAGTTTAAATAAATGTAGGTAAAAAACAAAACAAAAAAAAAAAACAAATATCGATAAGATAGTGAGATTCACAAAGCACTGGCCGGAGCCAGTTCTAACATTTTGCACACTACCGGTAGTGTGCAAAAGTATTAGGACAGGGGTGATTTTCCTAAAACCTCACTGAAATTCAAATACAGGGTGAAAAGCCAAGTAATTTGCTAATAAATATTAATTATTTAAAACTAGGCGTAAAAGAAATGTGTTAAAAAGCAGTTATATTTGATTTTTCCTATTTTCTATTAAACAAGTTATTTTGAAACTACTCATTATTCTATTATCCTTGGATATGACTGCCTTTTTTCTTATTCGCCCCTCTCGAATTGATGAATCTAATGTTACTTCCCAAGACACACTTTGGGAACAAATACAAGATGCTTGGCAGGAGATACCATTAGATATATTGAAGAAGCTTGTGATGTCAATGCCTGACCGAATGAAGGCCATGATCAAAGCAAAAGTCGATACTAAATATTAAATTTATTTTGTAACAAGTATTTTTTTCTTGTTAAAGCATTTATTGAGTAACTCAAATAAAATTACTTAAATTAAATTGTTTATTTTCTGTCAATAAGCCTCATAAAAGATGAAATAATTCTTGTCCTAATACTTTTGCACAGTACTGTAAGTCGGGTTCATTTGCCTGACTTCAAAGTATGATACTTCGACTTACATACTGTTTCCTTTGAGACTTGACACATTTGATAGGAACAGCAATGCACTGGGAATCGTGCAAACTATTTGGTTTCGACTCTACAGGAAAATAGCATCATGTATACACCTTGGTTACCCCTCACTGGAATGTGATTGGCTGGTGTCAGCCATAAATACAGACGAAGGCAAAGACGTCCAGAGCGACAAAGAGAGATCTAGAAATCTTCCACTGGAGATCTACGTCTACTACTGACTACGTCTACGTCTCAGGACATTGCATACGATGATTACGACTACGTACTAGATTGACCTACTCGGTTACATTTGCCTTAACAACCTCATATATATATATATATATATATATATATATATATATATATATATATATATATATCCCTTTTCGGGACATATCACATTTTATATTTGAAAATGAAAAAAATTACCTCTTCTTGCAGAGCAATCCATCCAAGTAAGAAGGTTCTGGTTGTTAAGAACAAGATGTTTACTCGATTGTGGTTATGGTGGTACCAGAAGACCACAGTGTGAGGATGCAAGAACCTCGTCCTCTACCCCAAAAATAGACAATATCAGAACTTGGTCCGGGATAATCATGCTAGTTGTTTCAGGGGCACTTGGAAGTATGTCAAGATAAGAAGGATTGAGATTGTATGAGTCAAAAATTCGAGAAAGAAATGACATTAACCTGGCTACTGTATTGCATTATGTGATTCACGTGCACAAAGGTGTGCAAAGAAAGAAAGAAAATAAGTTGAAAGAAGGAAAGACAGAAAAAAGCAAATAGGTTGAAAGAAAGAAAGAAAGAAAGAAAGAAAGAAAATGAATTGAAAGAAAGAAAGAAAGAAAAAAAGAAAGAAAATGAACTGAAAGAAAAAAGAAAGAAAGAAAAGAAAGAAAGAAAGAAAGAAAGAAAGAAAGGAAGTAAGAAAGTAAAAAGGTAAAAAGAACACGCATTGAAAAAAAGAAAGAAAGAAAGAAAGAGGGAAGGAAGGAAGGAAGGAAGGAAGGAAGGAAGGAAGGAAGGAAGGAAGGAAGGAAGGAAGGAAGGAAGGAAAAAATGTATTGAAAGAAAAAAGAAAGAAATAGAAACGAATAAAAAATGAAAGAAAGAAATTAAATGGATTGAAAGAAAGAAAGAAAGAAAGAAAGAAAGAAATGAAATGAAAAGAAACAAACAAACAAACAAACAAACAAAAGAAGTGAGAAAGGAATAAAATGATTAGAAATAAAAAAAGAAAATGAATTAAAAGAAAGAAAGAAAGAAAATGGATTGAAAGAAAGAAAAAGTAAGGTAGGAAGATAGGAAGAAATTGGGTTGAAAGAAAAGAGAAAGAAAGAAAAAGAAAGAAAGAAAGAAAGAAAGAAAATGGACTGAAAGAAAGAGGGAAAGAAAGGAAGGAAGGTTGGAATGGGTTGAATGAAAAAAGAAAGAAAAAAGAAACGAAGGAAAAAAGGAAGAAAGAAAAAAGAAGCAAAGTAAATAGATTTAAAGAAAGAAAGAAAGAAAGAAAGAAAGAAAGAAAGAAAGAAAATGGATTGAAAGAAAGAAAAAAGTAAGGTAGGGTTGAAAGAAAAAAAGAAAGAAAGAAAGAAAGAAAGAAAATGAATTGAAAGAAAGAAAGAAAGAAAGAAAGAAAGAAAGAAAGAAAGAAAGAATAGATTGAAAAAAGAAAGAACGAAAGAAAGAAAGAAACAAAGAAAGAAACAAAGAAGGAAGGAAGGAAAAGAGGAAAGAAAGAAAGATCCGGATGCGAAAAGACAGAAAAAATGAAGAAAGATTAAAACTTATAGAACGAAATAAAATAAGAACTGACGGAGAAAGAAAAAACAAAAAAAGATCACGAAAAATAAATAAATAAAAAATAAATGCAGATTAATACAAAAGACAGCGGGAAAAAACTGGCAAACTGATTAAGAAAGAAAGAAAGAAAGAAAGAAAGAAAGAAAGAAAGAAAGAAGTAAGGGAATAAGGAAGGGATGTCTTGGGACCATGAAAAAAAAAGAGGAAATATTTAGCCGATTCAAAAAAAAGAGGAATAGACGAAAGAGAAAAGATTCAGACGAAAAAATTAGAACGTAGAAGACCACAATCGAAACTCGTTGAACACTCTGCGCGTGCGTGTGCGAGTGCATTCTGGGATTGTTATTTGCAAATGATACCGGGAAACAAAAAATAAAATAAACTAAACTAAAATAAAATAAAATCATTAGCAAATCAAGTGAAAAAAAAAAAAAAAAAAAGAACTGGAAGGGCATGAGACTACGAACGAAAGTGAAAAAAGAAGAGGTCCCCCCCCCCCAAACACAGATAATCTCTTACACACTGCAGTAACTACCGTGATCGCTTCAACGTCATCAGTTACGGAGAGAAGAAAGCTGAGGTCTGTGACAAGAACTGCTGCTGTATTCAGACATGGAAAGGAACAGCAAGACCATTCTACCTGTGAAGATTTTGTCTTGAACTGGAGAAGCGGAGCAAACTGGAAACGGAACGTGCACAAAAGAAATCTAACTTTCGAAAAATTAATTTCTTTAAAAATAAAAAACTCTCAATGTTTTTACGTAAAGAGCCGAGTTAGACGCCCCCATCCTACTACCCCCGCCACCTCCCCAAAAAGATAATGAAAAAAGAAAATTTTTTGTTTGTTTATTTATTTATTTATTTATGGCCACAGACCATTTTTTTATAACGATTTCATCCCAAGCAAACAAGACCGCCACTGGTGCACAGGGGTTTACAGTGAGAGAAAAAACAGGGTACAGATGATGCCTAAGAAAAGTTACGAGGTGGATGTGATTTAGGGAGATAGAAGATGACAAATGATGTTGCATTTTAGTGATTGTAGCTATCAGGGAAGCAGGTGTACGGAAGGGAGTCCACAAACAGAACGTGCGAGAAAAGAAACTCTCAAAGTAGAAGAGACAACTACATTTATACATATAGTGAAATTTAACATTCAAAAAATTAATTTCTTTAAAAATAACTTACGTTTTTACGTAAAGAGCCGAGTTACACGCCTCATCCTCCTACCCCGCCCCCCCCAAAAAAGAAAAGGGCAAAAAAAGAAAAAGAAGTAATGTTTTTTGTTTGTTTGTTTGTTTTGTTTTTTTTTATTTATGACCACAGATCATTTTTTATAATAATTTCACCCCAAGCAAAGCAAGACCGCCACTGGTGCGCAGGGGATTACAGTTAGAGAGAAAAACAGGGTACAGATGATGTCTAAGAAAGGTTGAGAGGTAGATGAGATTTAGGGAGATAGAAGATGGCAATTGACGTTGCAGTTAAACTTTTGGAGATTGTAGCTATCAGGGAACCAGGTGTACGGAAAGGAGTTCCAGAGGCGGGAAATGCGAGAAAAGAAGCTTTTAGAGTAGAAGTAGCGGTTACATTTGGTCTAGAGGTATTGGAACAACATAATAAAAATAATAGTCTCCAAAGAGAACTGAAACTTTTATTTATGTTTTCAAAGTTGCAACCAATGGACCTTTAGTTTAAATTACACATAGAGGATAATCTTCTGCCCAGTCAGTCATATCTCTTTCGAGACATGATCGCTTAAAGCGTGTATCACGTATGGCACCTAACTGATACATTTTACTACTACTGAATAGAGCACAGCTACAAATGCGTATATACGTACGTACTCACGCGCACGCACTCGGCTTAATTTAGATCAATAAATTCAAGAGCTAGCGAATGAAGATGAAATTTTATTCATGAAGCCGATGAATACAAGGCCCAAAATGGTGGTCACTGACAGCGTGTTATTTTTGGGAATTAATTGAACTAACTTTTCATTAAATGGCGTTCATGGTTATATAAAGATTAATAAATAAAACTGTTTGCTTAAGAAGTAATGTTACTTTTAAAATAGCTAGCAACTTTTGGGACACCCAGAATACATATATATATATATACATCCGCGCAGTCAAGAGGCCGCGTCCAAATGTACAACCACACCACCGGGCGCACCGCCGCACCCGTGAAAACGCACCCACGAAAACAAAGAAAAAGTATCTCAAAAATGGGGAAATGACAAATACAAACATTAAATTTCTGATAATCCCCTGGAAATGAAACATGACGGAAAGACTTATGGTAAGTATATATATATATACTAGCAGTATAGCCCGGCGTTGCTCGGGTGTAATGAAAGCTTTAAAACTAATCCATGGTCCTGGAGCTCAGACTCAGCCCAAAGAATAGTTGTTAAGCTTAGTGAGAATCGGATAAAAATTGTGGATTTGTATAAAGGACATATATATATAATCGATTTTCTGCACTATTATAAGAACTGCAACCTTGAAACTTCTGAATATCGTTTCTTATGTCTTTGTCTATGAGTGTATCAAATTTTATTAAAATCGGATCACTCCTTCTATAACCCGATTTTTTCGATTATCGATTTTCGATATTTATCGGGGGTACCTCGACACAAAACCTAGCTAAGAACACTCGCAGACGCTTATATTACAACTGTGTAAATTTTCAAGAAAATCGGTTCAGCCGTTTCGGAGTCTATAGGTAACGGATACACACACACAGACACACACACAGACAAAGTTCCATTTATAAATAAGTTTATATATATATATATATATTATCATCCGCAGATAGATCTGTTTCGCTTTATCACAGCTCATCAGTTCGGTTAGACTCCGATGGCTTTTTAACCCAGGATTGAAACCCGACCGAATTGGCGTCAGTCGGCGATTCTACCTCTGGGCTATGGGCGTTCGGTAGAAGAAGGCAGACTTTTTAGCGCATATATTATCATTATACGCACCCAATATATATATATATATATATATATATATAGCACGCAAAAATTTCTATGCGCCTTTGGCTTACGGAGTAACGACTCCGACTGACACCAAATCGGTCGAGTGCCGACCCGGCCAGAAGGGAGTAGATCTGTCTAGCGACACTGATGAGCTGTGAAACAGGCTTATATGTGGATGACTAATATATATATATGCTGTATGTGTAGGTATTTGAAGGCTATCACAATGTGTTTAGTATAATAAAGGGAGGTAAAGAAGGTGTTGGGTATTACCTATTTATTAGTCATTAATATTTCGAGATCAGAATCTCATCTTCAGAATGATAGGAGAGCTTGATTTCCGCTCTTCTATCATTCAGAAGATGAGATTCTGATCTCGATATATATATATATATATATATATATATATATATATGTGTGTGTGTGTGTGTGTGTGTGTGTGTGTGTGTGTGTGTGTGTGTGTGTGTGTGTGTGTGTGTGTGTGTGTGTGTGTAGTCATCCGCATACAGGTCTTTTTCGATTTATCACGGTTCATCAGTACTGCTAGTCAACCGATTGCTTCAAGCCGAGATTGAAACTCACCTGAATTGGCATAAATTGGAGATTCTACCCCTTAGCTATAGGCGCATGGCAGAGAAGGGCAGGTTTTAGCGTGTTATATACATAATCTAAACAAACGCCAGTATCCCAGAGCGTTCAATTCATTGCTAAAGAACAATGCATAAATACTGGTGAGTGGTGCTCAATTAACGGACGAGAGCACAATGAATAAAGAGCCAAAAAGAAAAACTTTTTACCGAAACGTTTTGTCTTATGATGGACTTTATCAAGGCAAATGTCATGGCTAAAAGTTTATGAAAGCAAACGTTTCGGCTATAACTTGTTGTACACCATCCAACAATACTCACATTATACGGATTACCAAAAAAAAAAAAAGAAAAACATAAACCAGACGTACCAATAAGACCTATCATATCAGGAATAGGCAGTGTCTTACATAAATTAGCGGGCAAACGAGGCAAAATATTAACACCACTCTTCGACACAATCAGTTCATCACATAAAAAAAAAACTCTGGTGACCCCTTAAACAAATTAAAAACCATATACATATATGACAAATATATGGCCAGTCGAGACATAAAATTTTTATTCTTTATCGTTCCTATAGAGAAGGGCCTAAATCTACTAAAACTCAGTTAACAAAAACAAAAACCAAAACAAAATGAACCTTCCCCATATATATATATATATATATATATATATATATATATATATATATTCTAATCAATTTGTTCTATCCAGAAAATGCCAGCAAATTAGCCGGCACTCCCCAAGTGGGATAAATGATCAGAATTACCAATAGATAACTTGCTTAATTAGGAAGTGGGGTAGAAAAAATTATATATATATATAACCTAATGAGCCAGACGGACCTACCAAGGTTTCACCTAAACGGATCGTCAGGTCCGTCTGGGTCATTAGGTGCTTATTTATTTATTTCGCCCTACCTCTGTATTGAACGTTTTTGTTAGTTGATTACTCATATCGAGGTTTTTTCTTTGGGATTTGTGCTCATCTCGGTCCGAACTCTTTTGACTAACGTTCATGTACTAAGCCCTTTCTTTTTAAAAAAAAACATTTTTTCCTTCTTTCGATAGTTTTCGAGGAAGGTTTTTCGACACGAGTATAATTTCTACAATCTCACTTATATATATATATATATATATATATATATATATATATATATATATATATATAAATAGCACTTATATATATATATATATATATTAGGAGTTTCATGCATTACACCAGTCTTCGGATGACTGCTGTAATGAAACTCAGAGTCATATATATATATATATATATATATATATGAAACTTAGAGTCAGATAGATAGATAGATAGATAGATAGATAGATAGATAGATAGATAGGAGAATATGGCAACCAGTGACGACGGACAGGAGAATCAAAAATATTTTATCTGATTAATATAAAATGTCAACTAGCAAGTATATTCAGAAGGAAACTCAACACATAATTAAGCTATTATAAATCCCGAATTTATTTCAGCAATGTAGACAAAAATCCTTATATATATATATATATATATATATATATATATATATATATATATATATATCAATTTTAATATTAATGAAATTTTGATCAGTTTTGAAATTAATGAAATTAATATTAATTAGGATCGGGTTTTTGGGATTTACCTACCTGCTTATCCTTTTGGATTATATATATATTAGGTTGTCCCAAAAGTTCGTAAACACTTGAAAGAATTGAATTTTTATGCAATTTTGCTTTCATGTCGTTATAGTGATCTTTATCTTTGTATTCCAGATGGCAATTGATAATTGAGCTGCGAGTTTTGTTTCGTTACTGCTGGAAGCGATGTCTTTCAACCAGAAAAGCTGCAGAAGAGATTTGAGCTGCCGAAGGTGAAGGGACAATTGCATATGCGGCGATCTCAAAGTGGTACAAGCGTTTCGATTCTAGCATCATGAGTCTTGAAGATAAGCCTCGTTCAGGACGGCCGTTAAAGTTGGATGATGGAGACTTGCAAACTGGGGTGGACATTGCGCCTTCATCAAGCACTCGAGAATTGGCTGATGAACTTGGAGTTGGCAAATCGACAATTCACCGACATTTGAAGCAACTTGATTTTGTTCACAAAAAGCCGCGCCAAGATCCGCACGAACTCACCAAAGCACAAGCCAAGAGAGGATTTGAAATTTGCCGTCAATTGCTCAGCAATCCATTGGACGAGTGTTTTTGAAAGCGCATTGTGACATCTGACGAGAAATGGGTCTATCTGGTCCAGTACAATCGAGGCAAGCGATGTGTTCAGAAAGGGCAAGAGACACCGTCGGTTCCGAAACAAGATCGATTTGGCAAGAAAGTCATATTGTGCGTTTGGTGGAACTTTGAAGGAATCGTTCATTTTGAGTTGGTTCCGAATGGTCGTGCCATCAGTGCCGAACTTTACTGTCAGCAACTTGAGCGGGTCTACGAAAAGTTGAAGCAAATGTACTCGGCTCTGATCAACCGAAAGCGCGCTTTGATGCAGCAGGACAATGCCAAGCCACACACCGCCAGGTAGACCAAAGACAAGTTTGAAGAGCTGGACGGTGTTGAGGTTTTGCCACATCCAGCCTACAGTCCTGACTGTACTCCATCAGATTACGGCCTTTTCCGCTCAATGCAACAGTTTCTGAAGGGCCGACAATTCCACTCGTTTGATTAAGTCGAGGAAGCGTGTCAAGAATTCTTTGATTCGATGAACGGTACTTTGACCAGATCCGAAAGCTTGCAGATCGATGGCAGAAAGTCTTGGAAAATGATGGTCTTTATTTTGAGCAATACTTTTTGCTGTTTTTGCGAGTAAAATTTCAATTTTTTGCCAATGTTTTCTGGTAATCTTAGATTACTTGGCGAGTAAAATTTCAATTTTTTGCAAGTGTTTACGAATTTTTGGGACTACATAATATATATATATAAATACAGTAACGAGCATAAAGTTCCCAACGATGTTAAAAAAGTTTAAGTGTGAAATAACTTTATATTTTAAAGCTTCATAGAACATTTTACCACGGAAAATAAGGAAATAAAGGTAAATTATATAATTCCAAAATATAAAGCACAATAAACTCATTTTGATAAAGTTATAAGAATAATTATATAACATTCGAAAAAAATAGATGATCAAAAACATCAGAATGATTAACAAAATCGTCTTATAATAATGGATACATCTTATCCAAATGAAAATAGTGTTCATAATTCATCAGTACTTGATGTGAAAAACCTTTACTTTCAATAACAGCTTGACATCTTTTGCTACATGAGCGAATTAATGTCTTGCATTCATAAACGGATATTTTCTCCCATTCTCCTTTCAAGTTAGTCCATAGTTCTTCGACGTCTGTTGGCTTATTTTCGCTTTTTTATTTAGTAACTTCCAAACATTCTCAATAGGATTCATGTCTGGGTATTGAGCAGGCCTCTCCATAACAGTAACATCCACCTCAGAAAGAAATGTCTTAACAGACTTCGCTGTGCGACATGGCGCGTTATCATGTATAAATACAGCTGGTTGATTAATTGCAGTTCCCAATTTAGGTACATGTTTCTTCAATATCTCTTTGTATACAATTGCGTTAATTTTACCGTGTAGCCTAACAAGAGGTCCCGTACCAACAAATGAAATCATGCCAAACACCATCACACTTTCTCCTCCAAATTTTACGCTACTTTTAGTGCACTGAAGCAAATATTGTTCCTTAGGACTGCGTCGAATGAACCTTTTCCCTTCACAACCGAACAGGTTAAACTTTGACTCATCGCTGAAATGAACACAATCTCACTGTTCTTCTGTCCATACGAGGTGTTCAGTCGCAAATTTCAATTGGTTCATTTGATTCTTTTTAGAAATGTAAGGCTTCGTAGAGGCTACTCAACTGTTTATTTCATTCAGTCTTCGGGAAATAGTGTGTCTTGATATTTTAATGCCAAGGTTGGCATTAGCTCTTTTTCATTCTTTATCAATCCATCTGTCTTCTCTTGCAGTTTTCCTAGGCCTGCCAGGTGGTTTCTTGGCTTTACATGACCCAGTTTCCTCAAGTTTTCTTAAAATACTATGAATAATACTTGTAGATATCCCCACACTCTTTGAAATATCCTCAATCGAGAGTTTATCTTCATTACGTAACTTGATTATCAGTTTTTTAAGTTCCAATGACATCACAGATTTTTTCACCATGTTTGCATGTTTGCATGGGCTAGTAAAAAGCCGGTGTAATTTAGTAAAATACCCGATTTTATATTCTTGCCTTAAAACTTTTTCAATAATGCAAAATAATTATTAAACTTTATGAATTTATTTAATCGTTCTGATGTTTTTGATCATCTATTTTTTCTCGAATGTTATATAATTATTCTTATAACTTTATCAAAATAAGTTTATTGAAATTTATATTTTGGAAGCATATAATTTCCTTTTATATCCATTTTTGCCTTCATAAAATGTTCTTTGAAGCTTTAAAATAAAAAGTTATTTCATATTTAGACTTTTTCTTAACATCGTTCTGATCTTTATGCTAGCTACTGTGTGTGTATATATATATATATATTGTCATCCGCAGACAGATCTGTTTCGCTGTATCACAGCTCATCAGTACGGTTAGACTCCGATGGCTTTTTAACCCAGGATTGAAACCCGACCGAATTAGCGTCAGTCGGCGATTCTACATCTGGGCTATGGGCGTTTGGTAGAAGAAGGCAGACTTTTTAGCGCATATATTATCATTATACGCGCCCAATAGCCAGTTTGCTCTAATTCATTTTACTGAATGAGCGATGCGTACACGCCAGAGTAGCTACTGTTTTTCAAAGTCTAGCATTCTTCCAGAGTGCTCAATCAGGGTGTGAGAGCGTATTGAGTATATCTGTAAATGGACAATCTGAATAATGAGAAATGTCCTCTGAGAGACTTTGTCAAGGCAAATACTTGTTGCAAAATATAATCTTTGCAGTTGCTTTGACAAGTCCCTTAGAGGACGTAACGAGTTGGCTAAGATAAATTTCCTCTTATTTTATTTATATATATATATATATATATATATATATATATATATATACCGTCGATACTCGTCAGTGAAGTGACTTCTTGAAGTTATCGACCGAGGAATATGATCCCAGAGGGCAGGCACTTCGATGATCGTACCAGAACTGGTGTTTCGACGCCTTGTCCGTAAATCTGGGACGATTGGTTTCTGTCACTTGTAGCGGGAAGAGATTGAAAAACTTTCAAAATAAATAAATTCAGACCCGTGTAGAATATTTCATAACGGAACACATAATTTAAGGAGAGAGAAAATATACTTTTGTGAACACAAATAGACAATATATAAAAAAGGCACGAAAAACATCTGTGTGATTATCTTTAGCCTGTGTGTTCGTGAGTGCATGTTTGAATGAGTTGTTGGGTTGAAATTAAGTTGTCGGCTTCCAGATTATAACTTTCTACCTTGGAGTAGATAGACTAAGATATCGCCCGGTTCACTCTCCACCCTCATCTATTGAACAGGTGAAGAGGCTCATCCCTTGTTTTCTGTTTAGGATGCGGTTTCCGGTTTTTCTCTTTTCTAATCTTCTCACTGTTTTTTTTTTTTTCAATTGGAGTAGATAGACTAAACTATCGCCCGGTTCACTCTCCACCCTCATCTATTGAACAGGTGAAGAGGCTCATCCCTTTTTTCCTGTTTAGGATGCGGTTTCCGGTTTTCTCTTTTCTAATCTTCTCACTTTTTTTTTCAATTGGAGTAGATAGACTAAGCTATCGCCCGGTTCACACTCCACCCACATCTATTGAACAGGTGAAGAGGCTCATCCCTTGTTTTCTGTTTAGGATGCGGTTTCCGGTTTTCTCTTTTCCAATCTCTTCACTCTTATGTAGCCCTCTGCACATCAGTGGCATTACTGCCTTGCTCGGGTGATATGATTAAAAAAAAAACATCATCCTCTGATTGAGAAGGCAAAAAGGAACCAGGGTGTGTTTAAAGTGGGGTAACTCTACAAAGTTACGTAATGGAGTAAGAAAACATGACAAAGTTTATTAAGTGACGAACAAATTCACGCACCTTGAATTAACTCTCTTATATTTTTTACCGCTATGTTAAAACCTCATTTAGTAACGCTCTACCTTGAGTAACTCTTGGGATTCGTATTGACGGAACAATTTAGTAGAAAATGGTCATTTTAAAATGTAATTAACTTCCTGAAGTAATATGAGTCTTGTATTTATTAAATGCAGATTATACAAATATCTAGGATAGATAACGATTGATCTTAAATTTGATGAGGTTAAGATTGTGTTGATCTGGAAAGCAATCTCTCGGGAGTAACGTTCAAAGGAAAAACTTGTTTGGGTTGAACTTATTTTTTACTAGTAAAAATAAAAGGGAATTCCAAAATGTTTTATGTACCGCCATCACTTGACTGTGATATCACGTGACAATGCAAATTTTAAAGGGTGGAGAAAGGGAGAGAGAGAGCGAAAAAAAGAGAGAGAGAGAGAGAGAGAGGAAAGGTAAACCGAAAAGAGAGAGAGTTTCATAAAAATGAGGGAATGGTCCAATAAAGAATTTTTTTTATTTGTTTTGTTTTTTCAACCTATTGTTCACCCAACACAAGGCCCAAAAGCTGTTCAGGGTAGAAACAAAAGAATATCCTATGGGTGTAAGAGGAGGAAGTAAGTGCAGCCGTATGTAATCCTCGTAGGGATTAAGATCGTAATGATCAAGGAAGCATCCTCTCGGGAGTCTGTTTCACGAAATATCTATTCTGGGGAAGAAGCTGTTTCAGTGGAACTGCCTACTTACTAATGGAATACGAAAGGAATGAGGAGGGTTCGAACCCGTGCCTGAAGGTTCAAGCTGTAACTGTCTGAACTGGTGAAACTTACGAATGTAGCTCGTCTGAACAATTGCCATGGAAATAGCGATAAGGTAGCAACAGGCTCACGGCGTTTTATCACTGAGGAAGGGTGCATTTATTGATTGCTTTGTTTTCTGGGGGTTATCAACAATTTGCAGGTTATTTAAAGCCAGATTTCTTCGGAATGTGTGAAGTCTTTGGAGATAATAATTTACGGGGGGATAATAATGCGTCAACACAATACATGTATATACGTGTACTGGGTCAACGGAGTACATGTCTATTATTGTACTGAGCCAATAAATTACATGTGTAGGGTGTGATGGATGAATTGTCGTCTAAATTACACCAAAATAAAAATTACACTGTCATTTCATTTTAATAGATATATTCATATTGTGGATTAAATAACACATTACAGCTGACACAGATAAAATAACCTAGAAACTTAAATAAAAAAACGTGTAAAACGATCGTTGGAGTTAGTCTTCAGTATTTCTTACCGACGCCACAGCAAGGGCCTAAGTAAGACTAATATTATAACCGATAGAAAACAATTTATAACAGCGGCGACGAGGATCAAACCTCGAGTTTTAACAGGAGTTACGAGAATATCGAAACCCACACTGAGTATCAGTCAGTTAATCGTCATACGTGATACACGTTTGGGCGATCATGTCTCTTTCGAGACATGACTGACTGGGCAGAAGATTATCACGCAATAGGTTGCCATTACTTTCTGCGGTAGATTGATTGCCAGCTAAGGCTATAGAACCCAATCTCTTCTGTTATTTAACCCATAGATGGAGGTAAGAGACGGATTAATACCCTTTCCAAGGATAATTGCGTGCAAGTGAATGCAAAGAAGTCAGGTAGAATTCGAACTTTGCTCCTCAACTTCTCGTTCCGAACCGATATCCACTGCACCACAGCGCACATCCCAGACTCTAAAATAGACGCTTACAACACCTGGTATTCTCAAGAAATCACCCATCTAAGTACTGACCAGGTGCGATGTTGCTTAACTTTGGTGATCGGACGAGAACCGGTGTATTCAATGTGATAACTAGTAGAAAAAATGCTTGTTACTTCAGCGCACAGAATACCACTTACGCCGAGAATTTGAACCACGTTGGTCAATTTTTTCTCTTTGTATGGAGAAAAAAAAACATATTCTTTCAAATATGGAATAAATATTGGCTTTTGCGGCAAAAATTCAACAACAGCAACGATGACAAAAGCTGCAGTTCTTAAGGAAACTATAGAATCCTTAGATAGCAACAGCCAGTAATCAGTTGTTGAAACTGACAGCTCAGAGCTGCCCAGCAAATTGGTAGCGGGTTTATATAACAGCCTGGGAAATTCTACTCTACCATCTAGACAAGTCTATTCTGTAGGTTCTGATTGGCTGATGATTCCAGCGTGGATATTGAGCTCAATAAATATCAGCACAATACCCACCCAATGGTGAGAGGAAAGAGGGTCATGTATTGAGTTACAACCCTGTTTATTTTTGTTTGCCAACTGGACGCTAGTTGGAAACATCCTTGTGAAGGTGAGTCTCATACTCTTAGTTGTTCAGTATCAACAAAAATTGTTAATGGAATTATTTTGAAAGAAACGATGTCAGTCAGTTATGTGCCATACGTGATACCCGCTTGGGCGATCATGTCTTGAAAGAGACATGACTGACTAGGCAGGAAGTTTTTTTTTCAGTAGATCACCATTTCTTTCTGTGGTAGACTGGCTGCCAACCAAGGGTATAAAACCCAATCTGTCCCGCTATTCAATTCATAGATGAAGGGAGAAAAAATGGATTAATAACTTTCCAAAGGGTGTAAGTGAATGCAACGAATTCAACTATAATTTGAACAGAATAATAAATTTAAACTACTGTAAATATCGGACGAATGTCACGGAATCTTAAATCTGAGACACGATGCCGAAGAAATTCAAGAAATGATAATACATATATGCAAGCGGAAAAAATGTACAAAAAGGAGAATAACGTCATATTTCATATGTGGAATCTGATATTTCAGAGAGACGACTGTCCCTTTAAGAATTCGAAATGACAGAAGTGTGATAAAGTCACACTGTTAGACTGAATCAAGAAAAAATCCTCACAGGAGAAAATCGTACACAGCATTGCGACGGAAAAATAATCAGAGAAAACAAAAGAAAATTTGTGAATGTAAAAATTTATAATGTGGATGTGAAAATGGTACTCGTCACTGGTAGTAATATAATAATAATAATAATAATAATAATAATAATAATAATAATAATAATAATAATCAGTTCAGCCACACGGAAAGAAATCGAAAAGCCTATATTAAGAACGACTTTGAAAGTCGCGAGTCGTGTCTCGGGTAAGAGTTTACCATAAAAAAAATTAAATCGGTTATAGAAAAGTTTTTACCAAGTCAAGATAACAAAAAGAACATTAAATGTTTCAAAATTGGCTAAAAAGTTTTCTTCAGAGTGCATAAAAGTGGAAATGAAATGTGAGAAGATGGCGTGATAATATCACGAATTAGAAAGATGATGATAAAAGGAAAAAATGAGAACATCAAAGATTTTATAATCAGTTGAAGAAGAGGTTTACTGAAACCCGAAAGAATGAAAGAACCTATGCAAGTACTGTATAACACTTTTAACATAAACTACCGGCCATAATTACTAGGGTATCCCAGTTTTAAAAAAGGATGTATTTCATACTATTTTTAGTATTTATTGCCAAGTAGATAATTCTAAATGAACATAGAATGGTTCTTTTGTTATTATTACTTTGCAAAATTTTACAAGGCAAGGAAGCAAAGATGAACTCGTCCGAATCATCCTAAATTTTTTTCATTCTTTCATTGACGAAACTGCAATATAGGTAATTATCAAATAGTTATAAATTCATTTGATACACATGTTATTGTGCAGTATTAACAAAAGAACCATTCTATTTTCATTTACAATTATTCACTTTACAATAAATACTGAAATATAGTATGAAAAACATAATTTTTTAAAACAGTGGGGTGGTCTAATAATTATGGCCGATAGTGTACCTACGCCCCAAGAACTTGTTAAACATATAAGTACAATTTCAAGGAAAACGAAAACGTACAGAAAAAAACTGGAGATTGGTCCTTAACGGAAAAAATAAAAAAGTACGTTGACGAACTCGACAGAAAGAGTAGTGGGTTACCACTAACAAATAAAAAATAAAATAAAATATTTATTACTAAACATCTTCAAAGGGGAGTTACTGGGGAGTAAATAACAATCTTCAGAGTATTTCTTGAAGACATCACAGTGAGTACCTTAGCCAGACTAATATTATAACCGACTAGCAGTGTAGCCCGGCGTTGCTCAGGTGTAATGAAAGCTTTAAAACTAATCCATGCTCTTGGAGCTCAGACACTTTGGACGTTGGCACGAAAGACTAAAAAGCAATAGTTGTTTCCAATTAAAGCGAAACCGTAGACTGAAAGAAAAATGAATGGATGTAAATTGGAGTAGATAGACTAAACTATTGCCCGGTTCACACTCCACCTACGTCTATTGAACAGGTGAAGAGGCTCATCCCTTGTTTCCTGGTTAGGATGTGGTTTCCGGCTTTCTCTTTTCCAATCTTTTTACTCTTACGTAGCCCCCTGCGCATCAGTGGCGTTATCGCCTTGCTTGGGGTGATATGATAAAAAAAAAGCAAATTTTTATTTCCTGGTATCGATATCAAGTAAGTTTTTTTCGTCGTGAACTGAATTTTGAAGGCTAAATAAGTCCTATGAGTAAATGGTATCATGACTGAGTCTAAGAACTACAATTATACCTACTTAGAGCCAAACCCGAAGCAAAAACTAAAATAAAAGGACTGAAAAAAATACAGACATACAGACAGATAAACAGACACACACACAAACATCTTGCCTTTTGGACATATATATTATCGATTTTCTGCACTATTGTAAGAACTGCAACATTGAAACTTCTGAATATCGTTTCGTATGTCTTTGTCTATGAGTGTATTAAATTTTATTAAAATCGGACCACTCCTTCTATAACCCGATTTTACGATTATCGATTTTCGATATTAATCGGGACGCCTGGTTCACACTCCACCCACATCTATTGAACAAGTGAAGAGGCTCATCCCTTGTTTCCTGTTTAGGATGCGGTTTCCGGTTTTCTCTTTTCCAATCTTTTCATTCTTTTCCTTTTTTATTTTTTATTTTTTTTATTTTTTTTCAATTGGAGTAGATAGAATAAACTATCGCCCGGTTCACACTCCACCCACATCTATTGAACAGGTGAAGAGGCTCATCCCTTGTTTCCTGTTTAGGATGTGGTTTCCGGCTTTCTCTTTTCCATTCTTTTTACCCTTACGTAGCCCCCTGCGCATCAGTGGCGTTACCGCCTTGCTTGGGGTGATATGATTAAAAAAAAGAAAAAAAAGAAAAAAAATGCCTCGACACAAAAGCTAGCTAAGAACATTAGCAGATGCTTATAGTACAACTGTGTAAATTTTCAAGAAAATCGATTCAGCCTTTTCGGAGTCTATAGGTAACGGATACACACACACAGACACACACACACAGACAAAGTTCTATTTATAAATAAGTTTAGATTAGATAAAGAAGGTGTAATAACAATTTACCAAAATTAGACAAAAATATCATGAAATACTAAAGAGTCCATTTATTCAATAAAATCGCCATGAGCTTCAACCATGACTTCTAGACGACTCTACTGTGCAGTTGACAAAATAAAAAACAACGCGCACGCGCAAAATTAAAATATAAAATGGCGACAATTTACCAATCGCATGCTGTATATCTGACGGAGAAGCGGGGTTCGCCCCAGTGGAATCAACGAATACTTGTCTGTGACCAAGATGAGCCTTCAAGTTAAAGGAAATCGACAATGGTTTGACCTGGAAAGGGATGGGATCCACCAAGACTACTTGCCCAAGATACGCTGTACATGAATGAATACTTCGGCTTTCAGTCCGGCTATAGGGAGGGAACTCATCAGGTGCTCAGCTACGCAGTGACCCTTCAGCCACAGCTAGTTGTGAGACTGATAGTGATGACGATAGAAGATTCCCGCCACTTGAATGATCTGTGTAACATGGTCTGTCCCAATTTACCTACCCGTCACAGCAACATTGCCTGCGAACCACTTCTTCGGTGATACACATTGCTGAGGCAGATCAGAGATGCAGGACACCCTGTGAGAATCAAACTGATTACAGAAGCAATTTTTTTTTTAGTCATATCACCCCGAGCAAGGCGGTAATGCCACTGATGTGCAGGGGGCTACATAGAAGTGAAAAGATTGGAAAAGAGAAAACCGGAAATCGCATCCTAAACAGGAAACAAGGGATGAGATTCTTCACCTGTTCAATAGACGTGGGTGGAGTGTGAACCGGGCGATAGTTTAGTCTATCTACTCCAACTTTGAAATATTTCTTCACAGAGCACATGGTAGACGTTCAAGCTAACCCAAAGAAAAATATGCTATGTTATCAGTCCTAACCTGCTAACTCTGTTTCAACCACTTTTCCATCGCCATAACGTATCTTCCTTGAGTTTTCTATTAATATTTTCATTGTAATTGTTCTGATGAGCTTTCGTCTTTGATACCTAGACTTCACGAATTTAAGCGCAATACTACATTGGCTGTTAGGTCTCATCATTTTAAATTCAACTTGCTAGATGCAACCATTCTATGCTAACAGGTTCTCCTCTCGCAATTCTCGCTTGTGAACATCTCTTCGTGCTTTACATTTAACTTCAAAATTTTAAATGCAATCGTTATCTTTCGTATTCTTAATTATTGTTCTTTTATTGTTATCTCTTCTTTAAATTTTTTTTTACACTCAGTAACTCCTCCCTTTGCGTCTTAGTGGCTTTATTGCCTTGCTTGGAATAGCACTTCTCCCTTGCGGAATGCTCTTCTAATTTCTTGCTTCTCTGCCGCCTACAATCTACAAAAAGTTAAATACAACACTTTATTATAAAAACAACGTTTCGACCATGTACACTCTGGTCATCGTCAAGTGTCCATTGGTTGGCTGATATGAGGTTGGTTATTTTGTTAGTCTTTCTCCCACACTTTTATCCTGACTTTTTTTCACTCTCAGTAAACCCCCACCTTACGTCTTAGTGCATTTATCGCCTTCAGTCAGTTAAGTGTCATACGTGATACACGCTTTGGGCGATCATGTCTCTTTCGAGACATGACTGACTGGGCAAAATTTTATCCCACAGTAGGCTGCCATTGCTTTCTACGGTAGACTGGTTGCCAGCCAAGGCTATAGAACCAAATCTGTCTTATTATTTAAACCATAACTGGAGGAAAGAGACGGATTAATACCTTTCTAAAGGGTATTTGTGCGTAAGTGAATGCAAGGAATTCAACTGAAATTCGAACTCGTCTCTCCGATTTGTCGTTCTGAGTCGATATCCATTGCACCACAACGTACATCTTACTTGCGCTTAAAAGATTAAAACAATTGCTTGGAATTCAGAAGCTGATATTTAAGACAGGCCTGTAAACTTCCTTCGCTTCTCTGACTGGTGCAAGAAATCTTCCTAAGGTTATTTTATTCCACAGTTCACCTTACGCTGAATTAAAGTAAACCTTGGCAGATAGAGAGTAAAGGTATCGGTCGTAGCAGTAGTAGTAGGAGTACCAGTAGCAGTAATAGTACGTGTTAATAATAATAGTTGTGACAGTTGTTGAGTTGCTGCTTGTTTGTGAAGATATTCAAAATGGAAGCTGTGGCGCCGGTTTTATCGGTTGTTATTTGTGTTTCTCTAGGAGACAAGAAGCCATTACGAAACGAAAGCGTCGGACAAAAACACACGAAGAAGCTGTTTGACGAGGGTTGGAAGAGAAGCTAGACACCTGAAGATGGGGTGGGGGGGGGGGGCAGTTGGCTGGATTTATAAAGAAAACAAAAAAAGAAAAATAAATGGAATGAAGAAAGTAAGGAGGCAGGAACTTGAAATGGTTTCAAAAGATCTATCGAAAGTGACAGCATCAACCCGAACACAGACACACTTTTCTCTTTATCCTGTTCATGCTCTTTCTTTCAATCTACTACGCTTTTATTTTCTCACAACTTTCTCTCATTCTATCGTTCTCTCTCTCTCTCTCTCTCTCTCTCTCTCTCTCTCATTTATTTATTATTATTCAACTAATACAAGACTCAAGAGCCACTCAAGGTAGTCGGTTACTAAATGTGAATGTCATAAGAGCGTAAAGGGGTCTGAGAAAGATTCGCATATTATGAAGATATGTTGGATGGATAACAGTTGGCCCTCAACTTGAAAAGGTCAAGGTTGAAACTATCAGGGAATATGTCTCACAATTTCTTTTCCTCGAGCTTTCTTTCTTTCACTCCCTCTTTTACACTAAACATTTGCAATATGAACTCTAGTAAAAAAAAAAAAAAAAAAACACTTTACTGGACATTAGGTTTATAAGTTTGTTCAGTTGTTCTTGTCCTTAAGGACACATGGCCTAGTGGATATAGACGTTAGTTAGTTCCAGACTTGACTCTTAGAGTTGTGAGTTCAATACCAGTCTACAACAGTGATGAACAAGTAACTTGCAGGGTTAGAGGGAGATAATTCATGATGACTTCCAATCGAGGTATTACACAAGTCCATATACCCCAGTGATTGTAAATAGCAATAAATTACAATAGTGATTGCAATAAAGTTTGGTTTGAAATTTCTAGCACGTGAAGAAGGCTGGAGCGTACAACGGCAGAAACGTCGTACAAATGCCAACAATAGTCCGAATAATGTAAATACTGTTCACATTAGCACTCTCTCATTTTCCTTCCGTCACTCTCTATATTTTTTACGCTTTCTACCTTAATTTCTCTCTTTCTTTCTCTCGCACTTCTTCCTTACACACTTCTTCTTTCTCTTTCATTTTCTCCCACATTTTCTCTCTACTTCCCCTCCTCTTTCTCTCTTTCTCTCTCACACTCAGCTTCTTACTCTTCCTCTCACATTTTCTACGTCTCTTTTTTCTTTCAATGATTCCCACACTTTTCTCTTGCTCCCACACTTTTATTCCCTTTCTTTCTGTAAACTCTTTCTCTCACACTGTCTCTCTTTTATCCTGACACATTCTCTCTTTCTCTTACACTTCTCTCTCCTTCACTCTCTCTCATATTCTCTCTCTTACACTTTCTTTTTTTCTCATTCTTTCTCTCTCAATTTCTTTCTCCAAATTTCTTTCACAACTGCTCATTATTTTTCTCACACTTTCTCTTATACTTTCTCTTTCTGTCGCTGATATACTTTCTCGATTTCTTACACACTCTCTCTCTCTTTCACATACTTCCTTTCTTTCACATTTTATCGCTCTCTCTCTCTCTCTCTCTCTCTCTCACTATTTTGCTTTCACACGTTCTCTTTTTTCTTACACTTTCCCTCTTTTTCCTACACTTTCTTTAGCTCCTTTCTTCTCTCCCCATCCCTTACACATTCTTTCTTTTTCTCTTACCTTACACACACACACACACACACACACACACACACACA
The DNA here is from genome assembly GCA_037127315.1 of Ascarosepion bandense. Classification (NCBI taxonomy): domain Eukaryota; kingdom Metazoa; phylum Mollusca; class Cephalopoda; order Sepiida; family Sepiidae; genus Ascarosepion; species Ascarosepion bandense. Next base: position 2,027,631 of record JBBBDQ010000558.1, read on the forward strand.
CACACACACACACACATATATATATATATATATATATATATATATATAGCCGCCTTACGTTTTCTTTATGTCATTTGCATTCTTTGGTTTTTCTTTGGTTATGGTTCAATGAAAAAAGCAAAAACTATTTTCGAACCATTGTTCTCATCTTGCTTGATATAGAAGTTATAGAAACAACGTTTCGACCATGTACCCTCTGGTCATCATCAGGTGCCAATTGATTGGTTGATATGAGAAATTTGTTGGTTATTTTGTCCCTGTTAAAATCAGTTGTTCGTTCTTGCTGTATTGATACTTACTCCCAGATCCAAGTCTTGAACGACTTATAAATTCTTCTTTTATTGTGCCGTATCCATTCAGAACGTAGGCGATCATGGCCTTCCACAGCTTCCTGTCCGTTGTATCTCTTAATATATTTAGTCATGTTATTTCTCTCAAACCCTGATTTGAAATTCATTTGCTTAAGCCCATCAAGTATGTCAAGTGCTGTTTTTTTCCTGACCATCTTTCCTCTATCCGTCTTGCGAATATCATTTCTCTAAGCACTTCTTTCTTAACACGTGAAATACAGGGGACTCCGAAATCGTCCGGAGGCTGTGATCGAAGCCAATGGCAATAGCGATTTTATTGAATAAATTTACTCATGAGGATTTCGAGATATTTTTGTGTAATTCTGGTAAATCATTTAGTTAAGTGTCATACGTGATACACGCTTCGGGCGATCATGTCTCGAAAGAGACATGACTGACTGGGAAAAAGATTATCCCGCAGTAGGTTGCCATTGCTTTCTGCGGTAGACTGGTTCCCGACCAAGGCTACAGAATCCAATCTGTCCTATTATTTAACCCATATCTAGATGGAAGAGACGGATTAATACCTTTCCCAAGGGTATTTGCGCGTAAGTGAATGCAAGGGATTCAACTTGAATTTGAACTCGGCTCCTCGATTTTTCGTTCCGAATCGATATCCACTGCACCATAACGCACATCCTAATTCTGGTAAATATATCTGTTAAAACGAGATGTCAGTGTTATTTTCGATTGTTGCGTCATTTAGATGACAATTTTTCCATCGCACCCTGTATATCTGTTAAAATGAGATGTCAGTGTTATTTTCATCTTGTGTAATTTAGATGACAATTTATTCATTGCACCCTGTATATTTGTTAAAATGAGATGTCAGTGTTATTTCGATTTTTGCGTCATTTAGACGACAATTTTTCCATCGCACCCTGTATATCTGTTAAAATGAGATGTCAGTGTTATTTCGATTTTTGCGTCATCTAAATGACAATTTTTCCATCGCACCCCACGTATATAATAATATATGCAATAACAGCCGGATCAAAAATATTGTAGGAGGAGATCAGATAGAAGGCGTAACGATGTGCTTTACTGCCCAGACATAAAAGAGAATGGCTCTTTTAAGCTTTTTTTTATGGAAGGACTCAGAAGATCTCTTGTTTCAATATCTTGTTTAAGACATCGTCATAAACAGGTTTAGGGGAATTACTACTTTATCGGCTTTTATTGTATAAGCTTTATCCGTGAATAAGTGCGACTTATCCGGAAATTTCTGACTGAACTGAAAGCAAGGATTATGTATGCATTCACCATCTTAAACAAGAAGACCATTCAAAAAATATGCAAAAGATTCCAAAGTAGTTAAAGACAATGGTGATTTTATTGAATAAATTCTCTTTTCAGTATTTCGAGATGTTTTTGTCTAATTCTGGTAAATATATCTGTTAAAATGAGACGTCAATGTTATTTTGATTTTTGCGACATTTAAACAACAATTTATCAATCGCAACCTGTATATGGAATTTATACAAATTCAAAATTTGTCGCTTAGCCGATTGGTGTTATATTCAGTACCGCGATTCCAGAGTTTCGTAGACGAACCTTTGTGTTCGATCCACTCGTCAGGAGCTGTCAGCAAATGTCTGTCAATTTTCTAGTTTTCGATACACGATATGGCACAATCGAATGGCAGACTTATAAAAGTGCAAGATGTATTTGGACAAGAAACAAAAGACCCCCTTGGTATCTCTGCTGCATGAGTTATGAAACTGGTAACCAGGTGTCACGGCTTTACTGTTGTAATGACTAGACGTTACCGTAAATTCTATGCTTATAGATTCTTCCTTCGCTCTTCTCAGCTGTTGAATTTTTCTCCGGCGCATCGCGTAAAAAAAAATTAAATGCAACATCAGTCACAATATTCTCTTTCCACTGAAAGCTTTTCTTTCATTGTCCTTTATTCTCAATCTCTTACTTTGTGCGTTGTGGTACAGTGGATATCAGCTCGGAACGAGAAATCGGGGATCCGAGTTCGAATTCCAGTTGAATTCATTGCATTCACTTACGCGCAAGTACCCTTGGGAAAGGTATTAATCCATCTCTTCCCTCCAGTTATGGGTCAAATAACAGAACAGATTGGGTTCTATAGCCTTGGCTGGCGACCAGTCTACCGCAGAAAGCAATGGTAACCTATTGCGGAATAATATTCTGCCCAGTCAGTCATGTCTCAAAAGAGGCATGATCGCCCAAAGCGTGTATCACGTATGGTTCTTAACTGACTGACATCATGATTCATTTTCATCTTTTAATATTTTAAATGTTGAAAAATTGAATTTTAACAAAATCCCAGCGTGTAAGTATGAAATTGACTGTATTTGTTTCCAATATATATATATAACTTTCCCTTTTTTAGGGATTTAAAAAATGTAAAAATTGTCCGTAATTGTTCCGTAGCAGTGATGGCGCGTTAGGTGTTTTCTAAAAATAGAAGTTGCTCTCACGTCAACCCAGACCAGCATGGCACGTGACTGTTCCAAACGGTCATTCTCCTACAAGAATTGTCACACAATAAACAATGCCATGTAAGACAATACGCGAAGAACGAATATACCTAACACAACACCCTTGAAAGCGGTTAGAGCACTTTCCCCAAAGAGCTCAGAACAATAAAGAGTTCTATATTTTTTAACCTCTGAAAAATGTAAAAAACAAAAAAACGCTAGAATTCTGGAGAAACTAAAAAAAACTGCTTTTAATGAAAGAAGCTTAAAAGAAATGTTGCTGTCTAAATATATATATATATATATATATATATATACATATATATATATATATATATATATATATATATATACGTGTGTATGTGTGTGTGTGTGTGTGTGTGTGTGTGTGTGTGTGTGTGTGATTGGGACAAAAAGGTGTTACTTTTGGTGCAAACTCTGTAGTCGAGGTACTGAATATAACACCAATATATATATATATATATATATATATATATATATAGTGTATCGAGGCAGCAAATAATTTTCTAAACATATGCTGTTAAATCTATACTGTTAAATATAAGAGACAATGAATGTCTATTATGTTAAATCATGAGCCGTTCTAAACCTATACTGTTAAATATAAGAAACAATGAATGTCTATTATGTTTAATCCTGAACCGTTCTAAACCTATACTGTTAAATATAAGAGACAATGAATGTCTATTATGTTTAATCATGAGCCGTTCTAAACCTATACTGTTAAATATAAGAGACAATGAATGTCTATTATGTTTAATCATGAGCCGTTCTAAACCTATACTGTTAAATATAAGAGACAATGAATGTCTATTATGTTTAATCACGAGCCGTTCTAAACCTATACTGTTAAATATAAGAGACAATGAATGTCTATTATGTTTAATCAAGAGCCGTTCTATACGTCGCATTTTGGCTTTAATTTCAGTTGAAAATAAAGACAAAAATTCTCCAACATTTGGATAATTCTTTATTAATTCGTTTCTAAGCTTTCGGCTCACATGAGCCATCTTCAGAGAGGTCACCATGACGGTAACACAATAACATCCACCATCAGCGACGATTTTATTTGTGTTGACATAAAACTTCTCTAGGCAACGGCAATAATTACCAAAAATAACAAACGCAGTTCTCAAATTTGCAATGCGGTTCTATGACGTCACACCGCGTGATAGCGCGAAATGACAACAAAACCATGTATTCAAATGTGATGTAATGTGTTATGGCCAGATTTGTTATTTTTGGTAACTATTGCCGTTGCCCAGCGGAGTATTATGTCAACACAAAATAAAATCGTCGCTGATGTTGGATCTTATTGTGTTACCATTTGGTGACCTCTCTGAAGATGGCTCATGTGAGTCGAAAGGTTAAAACCAAATTAATAAAAAATTATCCCAATGTTGGAGAATTTTTGTCTTTAGTTTCAACTGAAATTAAAGCCAAAATACGACGTTTAGAACGGTTCATGATTAAGCATAATAGACATTCATTGTCTATTATATTTAACAGTATATGTTTAGGAAAAATATATATATATATATGTATATATATATATATTAATATTGGATGTATTTAGCTAACATTTGTCTACTTTAGCACAGATTCTTAAATAGACCAGACAAATTGTGTCTTTTATATTCAACAATTCTGTTTTAATTGACAAGTTGATTTTCCCATAGAATTGAAATCATTAAGAATATCTAACGCGTTCATATTTCAAGCTTTCTTTGTAACTGATTTTTGTTATTGTCAAGAAAACACACACACACACACACACACACACACACACACACACACATATATATATATATATATATATAGTGTAATGATATGCTATATTTTTGGGTAAAAGTGCTCAATATCAAGGATAGAGCGTATGTACATATACAAATGGACGCTGAAGTCACCACCCAGCGGCGAAAGTCTATTTCCCGCGTTGTTTTGGCTCAACTATTGTTACACTCCAGTCAGTGGTGCATTATGGGTTATATTGTATTATTCTAACGGGTATTTGGGTGGACGGTAACGATTTTAAGATCGAGAGGAAATAATTGTATCCGATTTTATAGTGTTTTTGTTAATTCGTTTATTATTCATTTATTTTATTTACTTAATTAATTGATTTATATTAATTTATTTCAATTCATTTGTTTTTATTTTTATTTTATCATCTCTTTTTGTTCCTCTTTAGTTTTAATTTTTTAAATAAAGTTGTAAAATTTTTTTGTGTTTGCCTATTGAGATGAGTATATTTAATAAGTTGCGTTGTTCTGGGAAGCTAATTATATATATATATATATAGATATATATATATATATAGGATAAAGAAATAGCGTTGTTCCAACGAGAGAAATTGGTATAGGATAAAAAGTGTGAGAAGCCGTGAACGCTTTCTTTAAAGTTTATATTTATTGTTTTTGTTAATTTAGCCTTCTACGGTATAAAATTTTATTTTTTTGTTATTTGAATTTGATTAAATAAAATTTTCGTTTCGCCGTTGCTGAAGAAGCGAGGATGTACTTGTAGAAATGGCTATTCAACGGATTTAAACATCGAAATTTTTGTTAAAAAGGGGCCCGACAATATTTTTCGACACTTTAGTATTCGACTTTCCGAGTACCATAGAGTGGCGAAATTCCTTTAATAGAATAGCATAAACATATAAAGACAATACCTGAAATAAAAATGGAAGAAAATCGATTAGGTAAGGAAAAATATTTATTTTTCATCATTTTTTACAAAACACACGCGACATTATTTTTCGGACATCGTTGAAAAACTGTTAATAGTTTGTAATATCACCTTTCTTCTCAATAACTTTTATCAATCTCTCTTCATAATGATCAAACAATAACATCTCTACGTGTTTCTATTAGTTGTTTTTTGGCATCTAGTATCCGTTCCCATAGCTGAGCCTCTTTCGTTATTTCAGGTCCATCATAGACAAGTTGCGCAAGCATTTCCCAAAGATTTTCTATTAAATTTAGATCTGGATTTTTGCAGGCCATTCCAAAGTAGTCATATTCACTTTAGCCATCCATTCTTTCATGAGTTTTGACACATGGATGCTGCAATTGTCTTGCTGTAGAACGAAATCATTCCCTATCTCTCTTCTTATCCTTGGTAGGGCTTTCTCGTCCAGCAACTGTTTGTAGCTTTCGCTGTTCTGTCGTCCTTTCAGCCACTCCAACCATATGTTTTCATTAGCAAAGATCATATCCCAAACCATAACTCCTCCTCCTCCCATCTATCGTTTGTTCAGTACCGCAGGCTCACCCCTTCTCGACCAAGTACACCATCCATCGGGCCCATCAAACTTGAAACGCTTCTCATCAGTAAATATAACCTTCTTAAAGTCAACATGCTTTGTTAACCACCTTTTAGCACACTCCAGTCTTGCTCCTTAGTGTTTCTTTGTTAGTGTAATTTTTTTCTTAGCCTTTGCATACTTCAAACCAATACTATGCAGCGTTCTTTGTACTGTTCGGACGTTTACATCCAATTCACATTTCTCCTTCACTTTTCTTGTTGTAACTTTTTCTCCAGATGACAAAAGCCGTGTCACAGTCCTCTTCATTCTCCTTTCAGTCCTCTTGCCAATTGATCTTTTCCGTCCTCTCTTCTTTTTCCGCTCGGAGTTTGTCTTCAGCATGTATTCGACCGTTGATTTCGACAGCTTCAAATCCATGGCGATCCTTCTGATGCTGAGGCCATCATCCCGCTTCTTCCGTGCCAAACAAACGACTTCTTTTGAATGCATTTTACCTCATTAAACTTAATTGTTTTGCCAGTAAAATAGAACAGATAATTGATTCTAATGATGACAGCTAAGTGTCCAAGCAGAAAATTTGCATACAGCAACATATACATGAACTTAGCTCTTAATAAAATAGGATTTTTTGTCATTTCCGAAAAATAGTGTCGCGCAAGTTTTCGCAAAAATCACAAAAAACTAAAAGCCAAACTAAAAAAAAAATGATTACACTAGTAGTGGATTTTCACTCCTCAACTACGTACTTACAATCTCAAAAGTTTTTGGCACTAGTAACCACCTTGAAGTACTTTTTTCAAAGTGTCCGAAAAATATTGTCGGGCCCCTGTATATATATATTTGTATTTAGGCAGCATTTTTTTTAATATGTCAGATTAAATAAATTGCAAACACTATTCTACCGAGCGCCCGTAGCTCAGAGGTAGAATCGCCGACTGACACCAATTCTGTCGGGTTTCAATCCTGGGTAAAAAGCAATCGGCTATCTAACTGTACTGATGAGCTGTGATACAGCGAAATAGATCTGTCTGCGGACGACTATATATATATATATATATATACACACACACACACACACACATATATATATATATATGTGTGTGTGTGTGTGTGTGTGTGTGTGTGTGTGTGTGTGTCAGATTAAGTAAATTGTAACACTATGTCTGCTTATTTTTAATAAAATCCGTTCATACTCACGGATAATCTTTCGCGTATTGCAATCGAAAGATGTCAGAAATGAGCTGTAACGTTGACAGATGTTATTATCATACATTTTTCAAGGTACCCAAGTACTTTCAGCCTCTTTCCGAGATTATCTTCAGGGGTGTGAGTTATGGTAACAAAAATAACCTTGAAAATAACCTTAGTTACCTTGAAAAATCAATGACAATAACATCTGTCAACGTTACAGCTCATTTCTTACATCTTTCAATTGTAATACGCGAAAAACTATCCGTGAGTATGAACGGATTTTATTAAAAATAAGCAGACACAATGTTACAATTTACTTAATCTGACACACACACACACATATATATATATATGTGTGTGTGTGTGTGTGTATATATATATATATATATATATATATATATAGTCGTCCGCAGACAGATCTATTTCGCTGTATCACAGCTCATCAGTACAGTTAGATAGCCGATTGCTTTTTACCCAGGATTGAAACCCGACAGAATTGGTGTCAGTCGGCGATTCTACCTCTGAGCTACGGGCGCTCGATAGAATGAGGAAGACTTTTTAGCGTGTATATTATCATTATACACGCCTAATAGCTGAGAGTGTTCTAATTTATTGCTGAATGAACGATGCGTAGATGACAGAGTAGCTACTGTTTTTCAAAGTCTACCATTCTTCCAGAGTGCTCAATCAGGGTGTGAGAGCGTAATACGTGTATGTGTGTATTTGGGCAGCAAAACCAATTTTATACAAGTTTCATTAAAAACTACTGCGGTCAAAATTTTTATTTAATTTTTCTTGTGTTCCTATAATTTTCTGGGCGTAAATTATGCAGAAATTGTTCTGTATATTCAAGGGCTTTCAACTATACTTTTAGCCATTATCAAGGATGACTTTATTTTAATTGTTTTATGTATGTATCTAGAATTATAGAAATGTTTATCTATCTATCTATCTATCTATCTATCTATCTATCTATCTATCTATCTATCTATCTATCTCAGTCTGTTCATTATCTATCTATCTCAATCTGTTAATCTCTCTCTCTCTCTCTCTCTTCATGCCGAAAAAGAGAAAAAAGAAGGAAAAGGTCAAGAAAATTTTAAAAACAAGAATTAACCACGACATTCGACACATATGCATATACACACGTACGCACATGTGCCCCACCCCACGCACATACGAATGACAAAAAGATAAAAAATAATCAACTTAACACAAATATAAAGTGCATAACTTATTTTTCAGCTTAATATTAACATAAAGAAAAAAATCAGCCGATTGCTGATATCTTCAGACGAGTAGACCGAATGATTGCACAAGTAAAAAAGCTTCGTCTACGAAACCCTTCAGTCATGATGCTGAATATAACGTCAGCCAGCTAAGTGGCAAATTTTATGTTTGTATTAATCCTATATACATACGTTAAGACGCGCGTGGACGAATACATGCACACACATACAATAAAAAATACAAACTTGCACCAATGAAAAGTGCATGTAAAAGAGAAAAATCGAGAAAGATAAGCAGTTAATTGCTGTTACCCCTGACGAGTGGGCGATGTCATTTTGGGAGGGTCTGTCTACGAAACCCCGAAGTGAGTCAGCATGCTGAAATTAACATCAATCTGCTAAGTGATAAACTTTTTACTTATATATATATATATATATATATATATATATATATATATATATATATATAAATATATAATTATGAATTAGTTGTACACTGCGACACGGAAATTTCTATGTTTCGAAACATGTTCATCGAGCAATGTTGAATGTTGGTTGTGAAAATCAATTGTACTTTGTACTCCATTACGTGTATGACCTTTTTTTCCCAAATTTGGTTTGGTTTGACAGACGGACTAACGGAAGTAATAGAATTTTATATATAGATAGCGAGAATATTCTTTTATTATAATTGTTATGGGATCTACCTATTTTGGAGTATAATGAACTCTTCCCATTATCATAAATACCGGGAGAATATGCCTCTCGGGATAGAGTTATCTCGTCATAACCCGAGACCAGTTTAAGACCAGTTAAGACCGGTTTTGAACCTATCCACCATGGTGGATAGGCAATGTTTTGACCAGTACCTGGACGTGCGCGCTCAGATTCCCCACGTTAAAAAAGACCTTGTGTCACATTTCTCTCAAGTGGGGGAGAATGGTAAATGTCGGAGTTGAGTTACCCCGGTCTAATACTTGGCAGTCCAACTGACGTGTAACACTCTTTGTATTTGTTCTTTCGTTAAATATATGTTTCACTAATACTCGAGTTCGTGTTTTTCTTCCGGACCTATCCTGGGTCCACAACAATAATCAAAGCTTTAGGCAACCATTAGTTGAATTTGAAGATAAAAAACGTTAACTTGAGTCCATAGGTAAACATAGATATGTTTTATACCTGAATCTATAGGTAAAGAATTGTCGGCTCTATGATTGAGCCTGTTGGAAAACGTTGGTTATGTTTTCAGTTGATCCTATAGGTATTCATTGGCTGTGTTCATACTTGAGTCTAGAGGCAAAGATTTTTTTTTACAAGAGTTAACACTGGTGAAGTGATATACTTCTCTCTGAAAGCGCTGAAAGGTGGTCTATTTATTGGGAATTGGCTGACCCATTTTCAGGAGAAGCGCTCGATTTCCTCATCATTTTTAAAAATGGAAAATTCTTTACCAAACCAGGATCATTTTTTTTATCGTTGCATGAATTATGCTTGCTTGCTTCTGCCTAGTCTCCTTGATGAATGTCTCGCGGGGGTGGCAACATGTACCAATGATTTCCATTGTTGCCTCTCTTTCATCTCGACCGCGTATTTTACTAGCATCTTCCGTGTTTAATCTCTGATGTTATCGATCCAGCGTCGCCTTGGTCTTCCCCTCGGTTTCCTGACATGGATGCGTTTATCCAGGATGTGGCTGTAGAGGTTAGCTGGTTAATTGTTTTTTTGTTTGGCGGCATATCAACACCTCTATGGGTTATTTAATGCCGAAATCTAAATAATCTGAACACAGTTTTTAGGCTTTAACAAAATATATTACTTGCACTTTTCGAAATGTTGTCCTCATCTTTATTACCATGTTTACGACTTTTCGGCCGTTGTACGCCCCGGCCTTCTTCGTGTGCTAGAAATTTTGAACCAAACTCTTTATTTTGATCCCTAGGTATATCAATTGTATACTTTCAACTACAAATAAAATGTATTTGCTTTAAAATATATTGTTGGTCATTTTACTATAAATATGTGTTTTAAAGTCCTTTTTTTAATAAAAAATTATGGTTGATATTTTTGCAGTAAATATGTATATCTTCCCATAGTTGGGACCCAAACAAGTGCTACCTCACCGGGTTAGAGTGAGCCTGAGAAGAACAGCAAGTAATAGGTGGTCTCACTCTCTTCAAAATCTTCAATCTTACGATCAGATGCCTGATGTCATTTATCGTCATACAAAGGACGCATACGTGTAGAGCGACTTACGACATGAACAAATTATTGAAGTTTTCCTTTCCTTATGGTTGCGACCAACGGTCTTTCTGTTCCTATTTCGTCCAGGACCGACTAGGGTTGTGTGTGTGTGTGTGTGTGTGTGTGTGTGTGTGTGTGTGTGTGTGTGTGTGTGTGTGTGTGTGTGTGTTTCGTCCTGCCTTTGTGCTCGTAATACCGGTGCAAGTGTCCCCAATCTGCCAGATCTCAGCTGTCAAAAAATATTATTCATATAAAACACAAATGTTATTGTAACTTAATTATGTAAAAATAATGCATCATATGCAACCTACATGAAAGATCCAAATAGAACAATTGAAAATAAATACAATGTTTTTATTTACAAATTAACGACATGATAGATTCTTCCTTCTTAAACAAATCAATGTTTTTGTAACGATTTCTAGCTTTCTACTTGAGAATTTTATTATTTAATATGATTAATTTTAACACATTTAACATCACATGGAAAAATGCGAACATGAAAAGTAAAATTTGTAAGATGATATTAAACATGGAAAAGAACAGGACAAATTATTAAACCTGGAAAAGAACAGGACAAATTGTTAAACCTGGAAAAGAATAGGACAGGTTATTAAACCTGGAAAAGAACGGGACAAGTTATTAAACCTGGGAAAGAACAAGACAAGTTATTAAACCTGGAAAAGGACAGGAAAAGTTATTAAACCTGGAAAAGAACAGGACAAATTATTAAACCTGGAAAAGAACAGGACAAATTATTAAACCTAGAAAAGAACAGGACAAATTATTAAACCTGGAAAAAAACAGTACAAATTATTAAACCTAGAAAAGAACAGGACAAATTATTAAACCTGGAAAAAAAAACAGTACAAATTATTAATCCTAGAAAGGTACAGGACAAATTATTAAACCTGGAAAAGAACAGGACAATTTATTAAACCTGGAAAAGAACAGGACAAATTATTAAACCTGGAAAAGAACAGGACAAGTTATTAAACCTGGAAAAGTGCAGGACAAATTATTAAACCTGAAAAAACAGGACAAATTATTAAACCTGGAAAAGAACAGGACAAATTATTAAACCTGGAAAGGAACAGGACAAATTATTAAACCTGAAAAAGAACAGGACAAATTATTAAACCTAGAAAAGAACAGGACAAGATATTCTAGTGAAGCAAAAAAATAAGAAATTTCTTACTTCTTTAAAATAGCTTGTCCTTTACTTTTCCAGGTATAATATATTCTTAAGAATATTACTTTTCATGCACGCATTTTTTCATGTACTCCATAATTTTCCAGGCATTTTTATTAATTTAATACAAATTTAATAATGAAAATTGCATTCAAAAATATGAAAAAGAAAAAAGTGTATATGCAAAAAAAAAACAATAAATATTTATTATTTATCATTCATTCTGATAATCAATTTTGATAAAATGATAAGTGATGAGCAAAGTTTGATTGACAAAAATGATAAAATATATCATCAGAATTTAAATGTTGAAAACCGCATGCAAAAATATTAAACAGAAAAAAGCTTATAAAGAATAATTATTATTAGAAGCGTTAGTCACTCACTTATGTGCTTCCGTAGTTAGTCTCCCTTTTCGGACTTCATATATTTTGATGTAAGTTTTTTTCTACTGAACCAAAATTCAATTTTTTTTTCAAAATGTAGCTAAGAAGGTTTCCTATCTAACTCTGTAAACTGTTCGAAATTTGGTTGAGAACTGAATTAGTGGTGAAGCTTGAAATCTGCCTATAGATACTCAATGTTGGACTTAACAATGTATACAACCACTGTCATAGTAGAATGCTTATGAATAAATATAGTGATTTTATATAGTATTTTTAAGGCTTAGTAGAAGCAAAACAAATTCACAGATTTAAATGAAAATGAAAGAGATTCCAGAATTATGTTAAAATCCGTAGCATTTTTTTAATTTTTTTAATTGTCAGTTGTGCTTAATTTAATGTTTTTAATTGTCAGTTGCGCTCAGTTTAATTTTTTTTAATTGTCTGTTGTGCTTAATTTAATTGTTTAATTGTGAGTTGTGCTTAATTTAATTTTTTTAATTGTTGGTTGTCCTTAGTTTAATTTTTTTTAATTGTCAATTGTGCTTAGTTAATTTTTTTAATTGTCAGTTGTGCTTAGTTTAATTTTTTTTAATTGTCAGGTGTGCTTAATTTAATTTTTTTAATTGTCAATTGTGCTTAATTTGATTTTTTCTAGTTGTCAGTTGTGCTTAGTTTAATTTTTTTAATTGTCAGTTGTACTTTATTTAATTTTTTTAATTGTTAGTTGTGCTTAGTTTAATTTCTAAGTAGAAAAAATCAAATGTTGATAAGATAGTGAGGGTTACAAAGCTCTCTCTCTCTTGAATTTTGAAGGCTAAAAAAGTCTTCTGAGTAAATGGTATAATGGCTGAGACTAAGAACTACAATTATATCTACTTAGAGCCAAACCCGAAGCAAAAACTAAAATAAAATGACTGGAAAAAATACAGACATACAGACAGATAAACAGACACACACACAACCATCTTTGTATATGAATGTATCAAATTTTATTAAAATCGGACCACTCTTTCTATAAACCGATTTTTTCGATTATCGATTTTCGATATTTATCGGGGGTACCTCGACACAAAATTTAGCTAAGAACACTCGCAGACACTTATAGTACAACTGTGTAAATTTTCAAGAAAATCGGTTCAGCTGTTTCGGAGTCTATAGGTAACGGACACACATACACACAGACACACATACACACAGACACACACACACACAGACAAAGTTCCATTTATAAATAAGTTTAGATTTAATGAAGATCCTTGTTGGCCATGGTAGATTCAATCGTGTTATTTTTAAAGAGTCTGATTGTTATTGAAAGATAGCATTTCTCAATAAGCAGACGAAAATTTATTGGTTTAAATTCAAATTGAAAGGTTTCTACGATTTTATCTTTGGTCAATATCTATATATATAAAAGGAAAGATATTTGAGTGTGTGTCTGCTGTCTGTCTGTCTGTCTGTCTGTCTTTTATACAAATCCACAATTTTTATCCGATTCTCACTGAACTTCACACAAATATTCTTTAGGTATCCGGTCGGGATACTCATTTTTTCCGATTTCCTCCCGATATCGGAAATCGATACCCCGATATGCGATTAACCCTCTAGGGCCATTCGTATCATATTTGATACAGTATTTACCTATAAGGAAACATTTGGTATTTCCCTATAAGGAAACATTTGGTATTCATTGACTGAGCAGTCAGTACTGCTTTCATTTTAAATTTATAAAATATTTCTCTTAAAAAATTTTTCAGGAAAATATTTCTTTCAAGGCTTGTTTTCATACTGTATCAAATATGATACGAATGGCCCTAGAGGGTTAATCTCAGTCTGTTTATCTATCTATCTATCTATCTATCTATCTATCTATCTATCTATCTATCTATCTATCTATCTATTAACCTTCTAGGGCCATTCGTATCATATTTGATACAGTATTTCCCTATAAGGAAACATTTGGTATTCATTGACTGAGCAGTCAGTACTGCTTTCATTTGAAATTTATAAAATATTTCTCTTAAAAAATTTTTCAGGAAAATATTTCTTTCAAGGCTTGTTTTCATACTGTATCAAATATGATACGAATGGCCCTAGAGGCTTAAGTCTGATCTAGATCAGGATTTCAACCCTTTTATCGTGGTTCTTGCTGCAGAATTTGCTCTAACTTGGTAAAATTACAGTTTTTAATCTCAAACATTAGTAGATATTCTTAGACGACTCATTTCCCCCGATATGGGAAATCGATACCCCCGATATTCTATCGAAACTGATCAAAAACCAATATTCCGCCATCAATAGGGCTCATTTTCTCCAATTTCACTCCCGATGGGTACGATAAGTTTTCATGGACTTACTTAGGGTAGTCTATCCTTGGATCTTATTTGAGTTCGATATTGGAAATCGATACCCCGATATCCTATCAGGTCTGATCAAAATCAGGTTTTCAGCTCTTTTATTTTGGTTTTTGCTTCGGGTTTTGCTTTAAGTAGGTATAATTGTAGTTCTTAATCTCAGCCATGATACCATTTACTCAGAGGACTTATTTAGCCTTCAAAATTCAGGTTGCGACGGAAAACGTATTTGACATCGAAACCGGAAATCAAAATTTGACTTACATCCAATCATTTTTCTTTCAATCTCCAGTTTCGCTTTGACTGGAAACAACTATTGCTTTTTAGTCTTTCGTACCAACGTCCAAAGAGTATGAGCTCCAGGACCATTGATTAGTTTTAAAGCTTTCATTACACCCGAACAACACCGAGATGTACTGCTAGTCATATATACAGAAAACAAATGAAAATATATATTTTTCCCCAAAAATGAAGCGTTTCTGTACAGCAAAAACGGTAGCTAACCAAGAAAAAATAAGGTCATTTTTAGATTCAGCGCCTTCAAATTAGCTAAAAATGATATTTGTTGTCTCGACACTATTGCATTTTATTTTCGTTTTTTTTTTTGTTTTTTTATTTATTTATTTATTTATTTATTTATTTATTTGTTGACTAGTGTAATCAATTGTGCTTAGTTTAATTTGAGACGGATATAATCAATATAATCAGGCTTGACCTCCCCCCAACTAATACCACCATCCATAAGTTCGTGCGGTTTAGTGGTCGTCTTACTATATCATATTGTCGCGAAAGATATTTCTTTGATAACATTAATAAGTGTTATGAATTTTAGTTCTTTCTCTCCCACGCTTAGGGCACCTCGGCGTGGTGTCATGGTTAGCAAGCTCGTCTCACTAGAATCATTATAACTGAGTAGTGAGTTCGATACTCACTGGGTAACCCCTACTTTCGGATGTGTGTTACGTCTAAGCTACGCTTAGACTATTACCTTCACCCCGGTTTGGAGGTTAGGCGCAGGGCTAACAACCCTGTCCCATAAAAAACAGTTTGCTACGGAAACAGCAAAAATGCTTCCCTTTTCGCTGTAACGGTAAAGTTCATTTTATTTATTTATCTCCTTGCTCAATAAAACTTAATATGGACGATGTTTTCTCATTGTTCATAACGGTAATAATGTTTTACATTTAACTTTTTCTTCTTTTACAGTTGAACATTTTTTTTTGTCCCCACCCAAATAAATGCAGTATTATTTTCACACTAAGTTGAAACGTCACAAATCTCTGGCCGCTCTATTACTATTTCAGGCGAACTACATTCCTTAGTTCCATCAATTCTATTCTTTAAATCAAAGACCCACCATGCCATCAACATCATAGCGAACCACCCTAATTACCTTTTTATCCCTCTGTTGAGATATAAGTTTCACTTGAATACCTTCTTGCTACGAACCACTATTTTGTTGAACCGACTCCTAAGAGGATTCTTCCCCGATCACTTCAATCTTAACCAGTTCAAGTCTAGCATTAACCGTTATCTTCACCATATATTCTTATAAACTGTGCATCTTACCTCCCAAAGGGATGCTTCCCCGATCACTACAATCTTAACCTGTCCAAGTCTAGGGTTAACCGTTATCTTCCCCACATATCCTCATAAACTGTGCTTCTTAGCTCTTACTTTGAGGATCTGACTCCCAGAGTGGTCTTCCTCGATCACTACAATCTTAACCTGTCCAAGTCTAGGGTTAACCGTTATCTTCCCCACATATCCCCATAAAATGTGCCTCTTACTCTCTAACTGAGCTCGAGTGGCTCTTGGGTCTTTTACTGGATGGATATAGTTTTAAAATAAATATATAATAATTATACTGATACAAAGCAACACTCAGTCCAGTTAAGTTTTAATTCAATTTGTATGAGTTCAAATTCCAGTTGAATTCATTGCATTCACTTACGCGCAAATACCCTTGGGAAAGGTATTAATCCGTCTCTTCCTTCCAGTTATGGGTTAAATAACAGGACAGATTGGGTTCTATAGCCTTGGCTGGCAACCAGTCTACCGCAGAAAGCAATGGCAACCTACTGCGGGATAATCTTCTGCCCAGTCAGTCATGTCTCTTTCGAGACATGATCGCCCAAGCGTGTTTCACGTATGGCACTTAACTGACTGTCTGGCGTGTTCAGCATTTAAATCGTCTTGTGCCTGCGCAATTGATCAATATTACGAGAGTCAGCAAAGAAGAAAGATTGAAAAAAAAAATGAAACCTTGAAATTGTCTGAAAAAAAAAAGACAGTTGCCTTTGAAGAAGACAATGTGAAGCTTATTAACGTCTTGTGTCCGTCAGTCACATCAGCCTCAACCCCCCCTTCTGCTGATTGACAACGATTGATTCTAGAAACATGATTTTATGCACCGCCATCACCTGACCGGCTGTAGTATCACGTGACAATAGAAATTTTAAAAGATGGAGGAGAAGGAGAAAGAGAGAAAGAAAGAGAGAGAGAGAGAGTGGGGAGAGAAGTGGAAGGAGAACGTGAAACCAAAAAGAGAGAGGGTTTTATAAAAACGAAGCAAAGTATGGTTTTCTATGCTTAGATGATAGTTCTCTCAGCACAATTTAGGTATGGTACAAGGCAGGAAGTATGGAGGACTCAATTGTAATGATTCTAGTAAGACAGTCATGC
>JBBBDQ010000558.1:2047500-2140000 GCA_037127315.1 Ascarosepion bandense
TATATATATATATATATATATATATTAATGCAGGTTTCATTGAATAATATAGACAAGTTTTGTCTATTAATTTTGTGTAGGATCCGTTCGTACCGTCTGATATACTTGATGGTGATATCGTTGAAAGACAACAAAAATCACAGTAATTGTTGATTTTTTATAGTGTCTAAGCTTTCGGCTCACATAAGCCATTATCAAAGAATAAATATTAACACACAGTAAACATAGAACATTTAAGTTATTGACAATAAAGAGAATTAAATTGAAAATATAAGTCCATCCCTACCGTGGCGGATGGCCGAAGACAGTGACAAAATAGTGGCGTTGTGGTCCCTGATCTGATTACAGGCATTTGAGTACGTTATTGGAAATATCAAAATTGATTGTATTCAAACCAGATTTAAATTGTTTAATGTAGATTGCTTCCAGGATTTTTAGTTTCTGTTTATTATTTTCTTGTTTAAGTATGTACGTGTTATCAACGAGCGTTTTTCTCAGAAGTGTGCGTTGATAACCGTGTTGTTTTAAATGACGGAATATATTTGAATTTCCATTTAAGTGCAACGTCAGA
The DNA here is from genome assembly GCA_037127315.1 of Ascarosepion bandense. Classification (NCBI taxonomy): domain Eukaryota; kingdom Metazoa; phylum Mollusca; class Cephalopoda; order Sepiida; family Sepiidae; genus Ascarosepion; species Ascarosepion bandense. The sequence goes on from JBBBDQ010000558.1 coordinate 2,048,072, forward strand.
CACCGTGAGAGCGAATTTGTAGTGTGGCCAATGTAGATATTATGGAGGTTGTTAGAGATACATTCTCTAAATGGACATATGAATTTATAAACTACATTGGTTTTTTGCAAATCACTAACGGTGGTGGAAGAGTCGTTGCAGAAGAATGAATTAAATGTAGTGGATTTTGTGTAATATATAATAAACTTAATTCTTTTGTTAGAGTCTGTCGGAGAAATATTAGTATTTATGAATTTTTTAGGATGTTTTCATCTAGTTTGTAGTTGGAGTGCATCTGGCTACGGTATAAGAGAGTGATATGTTTGGGATTGGTTGGGCTAGTATCATGTGTTGGTTTTTCCATGTTAAGCTTTTTAAGATAATAACGTATTTGTTCATCAACTATGTAGTTGGGAAAATTATTATTGATCAGAGTCTGTTTTATGTTTTTTAGTTCACTGTGGAAGATCTGATTTGTAGATGAATTGATTTTTGCACGATATAATAGATTTTTTATAATGGCTATTTTGTAATAGTGGGGGCATTCACTAATATATATATATATATATATATATATATATATATATATATATAGTATATCGAGGCAGCAAATAATTTTCTAAATCTATACTGTTAAATATAAAAGTCAATGAATGTCTATTATGTTTAATCATGACCCGTTCTAAACGTCGTATTTTGGCTTTAATTTCATTTGAAAATAAAGATAAAAATTCTCCAATATTTCTTATTAATTTGGTTCTAAGCTTTCGGCTCACATGAATTACTGTATTACCGTCTTAATAACCTCTCTGAAGATGACTCATGTGAGCCGAAGGCTTAGAACCAAATTATTTATTTTGAACACACTTCCAGACCTGCTAGAGGATGTATTCCTGTTTATACGAAGACGTAGGTAGTTCATGGATGATGAGGCTCGAGCATATTTTAGTCACATTTCTCGATGGACTAGCTGACATCTACCATGAAAGATGGATAGGTAAGAGAGGACCAATTCCATAGACTACACATTCCCCCGACATCAATCGATTGGATATTTATCTGTGGGACCACCTAAAACAATTAGTTTATGCAGCAAACATTAATAATTGATACACGCTTCATCAACGTGTCTCATTCGGAAAATATGAGAGTATTTGAAATCTTCCGCCATTCGATAATCTGACAGGGTGCATGCGTGTGTAGAAGCAAACGGAAGCCATTTTGAACGTTTGTTATGAGTTGTTGTGTTGAGCTCCAACATTGGTCTTTTGGACATACGTTTACGCGAACATTTTGTCTTGTTTTGGTGTCAAGAACCCGCCCCAAAATTTCTAAATGTATTTTTGTATCTTGTATCTTGCATCTTGTATCTTGAATTGTACATTTAACAGCGTCTATCAAAAACTTTAAACTTGATCATTCAAAAAGAAGAATTCGCGAACATCTAATTATATGAACCTTTTTCCTTGTTTTGTTGTAAGGAACCCTCCCCCAAAGTTTGTAAAAGAATTTTTCATACACTAGCAACCAAGCCTTACAACGGTGGCAAAATATGTAGACTGTGCCAAGAAGAAAAGTTCGAGATTATGCTATTCCCAAACAAAAACGAACTGTTGAATCAAATAACGGAAATTATGACGAAGTGTAACCATACTAAAAAAAATACCTCTTAGGTTCATACAACAATGGATGAAAACGCCATAATTCCTTGTAATTTTAAAAATTGAGCGTTCGAAAATTCCCTGCCACGTGAACGTTCAAAAAAAAAAAACGCTACGTGAGTGTTCTTAAAAAAACGATAAACGGTAAAATCAGTTATTGCAAATCGCCTGAAGACACCACTCATGGTAGAAACCTAGTTCGCGTAATAACTCGTTTACAATGAAAAATCTATCTATCTATCTATCTATCTATCTATCTATCTATCTATCTATCTATCTATCTATCTGTGCCTGTATGTATATATATATATATATATAAAGTAAAATAAATTTTCAAAATTCAAAAATGTTCAATGAACATTTTGACATAAAACCCCTAAGAGAGATATTACGTCTCCTCAGTAACGTCCGTCTTTCAAAATGGAAAATAAAAACATAAAAAAAATGAATATATATATATATATATATATATATATAGGCACGGTGCTAACAACCTTTATTTCTGGCCATGAGACCCGGGTGAGTATCTGATGATGGTCAATTTATAAAGAAGGTGATTTCTTGATGTTATCAGTCTGCGGGAGGAGATGCTAGCGTGTGGAAGTTTTGCAAAGTGTCTGAAAACCATACCACGGGTAGACCCAAGCCTTGTGAGCGAAACTGGCTAGACAGAACTATATGGGAGCCGTCGAATGGTGTGCTTGCATTGTCACAGGTCATCGTAACCGAGAGCGTGATAGTTCTGTCCTTGTTCAATCTGTCGATCACGCCAGATTTAATAATTAAATTTCTCTCTCTCAGAAACTAACTAAATTTCGCTCAGCATAGCTGCAGTGTAAACCTTAGATGTGTGTTGAAAAATCATAAATGTTCCTGAACAGGCGTCTATAAGAGGGATTGGATAACCTCTCTATTAGGCAGGAAACTTTAGATACAAGCCTTCAGCCCTTACTAGTCATTAAATACGAATGTAACTCTTTCGTCAAAATTGACAGTAAAATATTACTGGTAGTAAAGAGAATGAATTGAGCCAACGCTGACTCGCTATTACCCCTCTCTCCATGAGTGTGACAGGATATATATATATATATATATGTGTGTGTGTGTGTGTGTGTGTGTGTGTGTGGAGGCACGACTCTGAGTTTCATGCATTATGCAATCATTAGGTGCACTTTGCAAACCTATTTATTAATTCACGTAACTACTGTCTATATATATATATATACACAACGGTCTTTAATACCATAGGACCTCAGCAAGTCGATCTTCATAGCGCTGCCTAAGAAGCCAGGTGAAAATGAGTGCGAACTCCACAGAACCATTAGTTTAATGAGCCATATAACAAAACTGATCGTCCGAATCCTGATGAATAGATCGAGAAGCAGAATCAGGCCAGAAATATGCCGAGAACAGTGCGGTTTTGTCAAAGACACTGGAATAAGGAACGCCATATTTATGATTAGGATGCTCTCTGAAAGGGCAATACAAATAAAGAAGGACTTGTACCTATGTTTTATTGATTATGCAAAGGCGTTTGACAAAATACGCCACAAAGAATTGACGGAGATGCTTGGAAGCCTCGACATATCTGAGAAAGATCTAAGAGTAACCGCCTGCATTCGAACAGGTAACGAATTCAGTAGATATACAAAGATAGACAGGAACGCAAGACAAGGATGTATCTTTTCACCGGATCTATTTAACGAGACTATTCTGAGAACCCTAGAAGTTATGCCAGAATTCGTCACAATTTAAACGACATAAGGTATGCAGATAATACAGTGCTGATAGCAGACACGAAAGAAAACTACAAGACCCCCTACAGAAGGTAACTGAAGAGAGTGACAAGAAAGGACTACAAATAAACTGCAAAAAAACCGAATCACCAAAAAGGGCAGCTCAAAATGCCAAATACACGTGGGGATACTAAAATCAAGCAGGTACAAAAATTTAAATACCTAGGAAGTGTTCTAACAGAAGACGAAAAGTGCGACATAGAGATCCGAAGGCGAATTGGCATGGCGAATGACGCGTTCCAGAAGCTGAGTAGAGTATTAAGAAACAGGAGAATTTCGCTAGAAACAAAGAGAGTACTGGATTGCTATGTGTTGTCAGTTCTTCAATATGGCAGTGAATGCTGGACAATATCATCAAAGATGAAGGAAAAACTTAAAGCAACTGAAATGTGGTTCTACAGAAGCATACTGGATATAAAGTGGGGGATCAGTTCCATATTACAATCAATATATAAACTGACCCCTCACTTTGTGGTCACAGCAGTTTCCACACATTTATATTCCTGAGATCCAAAAGCACAAGGATGCATTCCAGGAGCTGAGAAGAGTATTAAGAAACAGGACAATTTCGCTAGAAACAAAGAAGAGAGTACTGGATTGCTATGTGATGTCATTTCTTCAATATGGCAGTGAATGCTGGACAATATCATCAAAGATGAAGGAAAAACTTAAAGCAACTGAAATGTGGTTCTACAGAAGGATGCTGCGAATATCACGGATCGAGCATGTGAGCAATGATGAAGTTTTGAAAATGATGCAAATGAAAAGGAAATTAATACTGAGCATCAGGAAGAGCTAGATAAAGTTCCTGGGACATGCAATGACGAAGGAGGGCTTGGAGAACCTGATGCTAACAGTCAAGATAGAGGGAAAAAGAGACAGGGGAAAGCAGAGGATAACATATTTGAAGGACCTAATAAGGTGGATGACGGAACGAGGGTTGTGTGGTGTAACTAAAAATAGTATGAAATACATCATTTAAAAAAAACTGGAGTTGCCTAATAATTATGGCCGGTAGTGTATATATATATCTATTCTTCACTACTCGATGGCATAATTCTTGCAAGAGCATAAAATAATAATTCGCCTCTTCTTATTCCAGTTATGCGTTAAATATCTTAAATATTTTTATCTTACAAACTAAAAATGTATTTTGGCTTTTAAATAACCTTAAAAAATGCTGATAGGCTCTAAAAACAAATTAAAATCTTAAGTGGTCTCAAATCTCTTTTTTGTGACAATTAGAAAATTAAATATTTCTTTTTCTTATCTTGCCAATGTTTTCAATTATATTTGGGATTGGCCTTTGGATTAGTTTTTTGTTTTGTTTTGTTTTGTTTTTTTAATTTCAAATCATTTTTTTTATTTATTTTTTATTTTTTTTATTTTTTTAAATTTTTTTTTTTAAAATTTCAAAAGGTGTGTTCTTGCCACTGAATAACTTTACAATATCTTTTCGCATTTCCGGTAATATCTTTCTTTTTCACAACAGTAATCTTTATATATCTGAAATTCAGAAAAAAAATGTTTATCAATAGCTATAGGAATTAGAGATGTGCAGGTGGTGTAATGGTTAGAGGTTCCGACCAAGAAATTGGAGAGCTGAGTTCGAATTCCTGTCGAGATGGTTGCATTCGCACGAATATCAGTCAGTTAAGCGCCATACGTGAAACACGCTTGGGCGATCATGTCTCAAAAGAGACATGACTGTCTGGGCAGAAGATTATCCCGCAGTAGGTTGCCATTGCTTTCTGCAGTAGACTGGTTGCCATCCAAGGCTATAGAACCCAACCTGTTCTGTTATTTAACCCATAACTGTGGGGAAGTGAAATAAATTCATGTATGGGTTATACAGTTACGCGTTAGATAACGAGGAATCTTAGACACTGTAATCGTGTTTGCCTACCATTATAGGAAAAGACCCATTCTGAAACTGTATTTTGCTCTGGCGGGGCGCATACATAAACTTGGCACAAGGCCGAAAGTACGGAGCACCCATTGAGGATCTAACTCACTACTCAGTCGTACTGGATCTAGGGAGACACGTTTGCTGACCATGATACTACGTGGAAGTGCTCAAAAGATTCTTCAAATGTTGCTTGGATGTTATAAAAGGCTGAAAGTGTGGAGCACTCAGTGTGGATCGCCCTCACTACTCAATTGTAATTCATCTAGCGAGACGAGTATAGTTGCAGTATAAACAACAGTCGGCATTCGAGAAACACACTAGCCCCGAGCAGGTGGGCAAACTTATGAACGAGTAGCCGTGCGGATGATGAGAAATCACGATGATTTCTTGCGTGTCTTCATGTCGGAACAGCTCTGATTATATTCTCTGCCTCAGCCCACCTGTGTATAAGTAGTTTTTTTTTTAAACGTGTCCCAGTTTCCGAATAGGTTTTCCAGTCTTAACTGAAGACATTCAATTTGCCATTGTTCGACGGCTTCCGTACAGCTCCTTCTACCAAATTTCATTCGCAAGGATATATAGATATCGGCTTGGACCGAGAAATCGGGGAGCCGAGTTCGAATTCCAGTTGAATCCCTTGCATTCACTTACGCACAAATACCCTTGGGAAAGTATCTTCCTTCCAGTTATGGGTTAAATAACAGGACAGATTGGGTTATCTAGCCTTGGCTGGCAACCAGTCTACCGCAAAAAGTAATAGCAACCTACTGCGAGATAATCTTCTGCCCAGTCAGTCATTTCTCGAAAGAGACAAACATTTTATCGCAGTCGGTTGCCATTACTTTAGGTTGCCATTACTTTTCTCCAACCAATGCTATAGAACCCCATCTGTATTTTTATTTTACCCATAGATGGAAGGAAGAGACGGATTAATAACTTTTCCAATGTTATTTGCGCGTAAGTAAATGCAACGAGTTGAACTGGAATTCGAACTCGGATCTCCGATTTCTCGTTCCGTTGTACTACAACGTATATCTTTTTTTCTTTTTTTTTTTTTGGCATACTACAAATCAATAAGATGTTTCTTTGGATTTTCTTTTATTTTTGCTTTATTGGTTTTAACACGTAAATACAAGTACAGTTTTCTGCTTTCCTTTTTCTTGTAAAAGGGTTGCTCTCAACGAAAAACCTTCTCATCTCTTTAACAATTTAAATTTTTATTTGGGGCGGGTGAATGAATACTTACCCGAAAAAGAAAAAAAAAGTAAGACCAGAAAGTAAGTTCCTTTTTTTCATGAAGCACTTTACAAAACAGGATAATCGTTTGCTTTAAAGTTGACTAATAAGTTTTCAGACGATGCACTTGTCGAGAAAATAAGAAAATATAATCTCAAGTACGGTGAAAAGATTACATTTTACCAATTCATGCACAGGAAGGAAAGAAAGAAAAAATGCATCAATACTTTGGTAAAAGCGGATGCCAATTTTGAATTTATACACACGCCCATAAAAAATCAAGTGAATAAAAATCCATATTTACCTTCGCGTGTGTACGTACGAATACCATAAAAGAAATCTCACACATTCACGCATAAATATGTCAATATATATCTGTACATGACCATATGAATGCTACGTGAGTTTTTATAATGCTTACACAGAAGTATATATATATATATATAAACAAGGATTTGTACCCACAGAACAAATTGCTTTGAACAAAATCGACCTCATTATAATACCCTAACCTGAGGAACCTTTGGGCTGACACTTTTTCAAAGGTATTCGTTGGCTTTATTAATAATTGTAAACGCAAGACACATAGAATGGTTCTTTTTTTAATATTGCACAATAATATGTGCATCAAATGAACTGTTCTGATGTCCAGTTGTTGCGATCTCTTCCCCATGAAAGTATCTTCTTTTTATTGGCTGGTCGAAGTAAAGGCTTCCTGGCTGCCTTGTAGAACCATTCTATTTTCATTTAGAATTATCCACTTGGCAATTATTACTAAAAATAATATTAAATATATAATTTTTTTAAAAACTGGGGTGGCCTAATAATTGTGGCCAGTAGTATATATATATATATATATATATATATATATATATATAGCACGCAGTTGCTCGGGTGTAATGAAAGCTTTCAAACTAATCCATGGTCCTGGAGCTCAGACTCTTTGGACGTTGAAGCAATTGAAAAAAAACAAACAAAGTGAGAAGATTGGAAAAGAGAAAACCGGACACCACATCCTAAACAGGGAACAAGGGATGAGCCTCTTAACCTGTTCAATAGACGTGGGTGGAGTGTGAACCGGGCGATATATGTACATATTAAACGCAATCTTCAGACCACGCGTTCAAGGCATAAAATAGACAATCGCCGATTGAGGTTGACCGCAGTATATATATATATATATATATATATATATATATATATAAGTCGAACTACAGGTAGTATTGATTGAAAACAGAAAGAAGCAATAAATGGAAACTAATCGGATTGAGGAGGCGAAAGTTCAATTTCGTAACTTCGTCAGTTTATATATATATATATATATATATATATATATATATATATATGTGTGTGTGTGTGTGTGTGTGTGTGTGTGTGTGTATAGATTGATAGATAGATTTGATATGTATGCATTGTGTTAGATAAATAGTTATGAAAAGGTATGTATATTTATTAACACACACACACACACACACACACACACATACATATATATATATATATATATATATATATATATATTAATTACTTAGTTTTTGGTTATAATTTAAATCAACCAGTGCGAATTTATATTAAAACGTGTTCAATAAAATTATATTATAGAACTTTTGAATATTTTACATTTGTAAACGAGTTATTACTCGACCTAGGTTTCTTCCATGTCGTATCTTCATGCGATTTACGTGAGCGTTCTTAAAAAAGTAAGGTAAACGAAAATATTAGTTATTGCAAATCGCCTGACGAAACCACTTGGTAGAAACCTAGGTCACGCAATAACTCGTTTACAAATATATATATATATATATATATATATATATATATATATATATATATATGAACAAATTCAGACAAATAAATAAATAGACAGATATGAACGGGTCGGTATATATATATATATATATAGAGAGAGAGAGAGAGAGAGGGGGAGAGAGAGAGGGGGGACGGCGGACGAGTAATGAACACGCAGATATAAACAGATTGAGATAGATACTTCATATCAATGCAACAATAATTGCATCTTTTATTTGCATCTCTTTTCGATTTGATGTCGAAAGGTGAACATTAAAAGTTTGATTGATCACCATTTAGCAATACGAACGTGATATAAGAATGCATAAAAATTTAAAATAATAAAACACCACATTTTATGTAAGCCGTCCAAGAAAAGTAAATGAATAAATAAAACAACAGCTTTCTACTTCTAGAATCTCGCTTGTATTGATAAGAAAGATATCATCCATGTAATAAAAAGTTGTCACCGTTTAAATGATGGGATTTTATCGTGAAGCATTTCAGTTGTTCGGAATAATTCTTACCACTCAACAAGCAAATCAGTAAAATGTGAGGCGCAAGACTCAACGGGTAATAAATCTTTTGAAATGTTCCTATCAAAAGAACGAATCGCATGAAATGCTAATCGTATCAGCGCTGATTGTAGAGCTTAGAAAGAACAGAGGAGAGTTCAGGGACACATTTCTTTAAGACTATGGTTGGGATTCCGTCACCACCGCTCGCTTTGTGAGGGTCAAGTTTTAAGATTATCTTAGAGACAAGCGAAGGTGTAATGTGGACATCATTCAGTTGTGCCTCGGTTCTAGGTGAGAAGTCGGGTGTAAAAACTCCAGATGAGTCTAGACTTGAATTGTTCGAGAATCTGCAGGCAAAGCATTCAGCCTTATCTGCTGGGGAGGTGAGGACCTCAAATTTGTTGATTAGCGGGGGTATTGCTCTTGTTAAGTACTCTTTTACAGAGTCGCCAGTAGTCTTTAGAGCCGAATTTAGAGCATGCTATGCGTTGCTTCATTCTGGCAGCAAACAACATCTTAGCTTCGTTAAGTATCCTTTTACACTTATTACGAGCTGAAGTGAAAAGGCGCCTGTTTTGGTCCGACGCGTAGTTACGATAGAGTCGGAAGAAATGATTCCGGTGGGCAATGGCAGCCGAGCAAGCGGGTGAGAACCATGGAGACGAATGAGATTTAAGCTGGAATTTCCTAGCAGGGATGAAGGCATCGATGCCAGCCTTAACCCAGGAGGAGACCTCGGATGCACATTCTTCGATGGGAAGACTAAAGACGTTGTTCCAAGGGATGTCACAGAGGAAGTCTCGGAACGAATCCCAGTCTGCTCTTTGATAGCAGTAGGATATTCTACTTGTCTGGGTTTCATGGGTCGGGCAGGAGTGGAGTGAAATATTGACGGACACTACAGTGTGGTCAGAGTTTCCGAGTGGGCAGAGTTGTCTGGTAGTGCAAGAGTCTGGGATGGAAGTGAAGCAGAGGTCTAGAAGCGAGTCCCTTCCGTTAGGGTTGTCGGAGAAACGCGTGGGGAAGTCCACTACTTGCGTAAGGGATTGGGTGATTGAAAAGTTCATGGTGTGGAAACTACTCACAATAATAAAATCTAAATGGTCGGTGATTTTAAATATATATTTCCTTTCTTGACACTTCAACGAAACTGGTGTTCAGTTAAGTGCCATACGTGCTACACGGTTGGATGATCATGTCTCCAAAAAGACATAACTGACTGTCATGATTTTCCTGCAGTAGTTTGGGTTTACTTTCTGCGATAGACTGGTTGCCAAACAAGGCTATAGAACCTAATCTGTCCTGCTATTCAATTCTTTTATCCAGATCAGTTAGTTAAGTGCCATACGTGATACACGTTTGAGCGATCATGTCTCGAAAGTTACATGACTGACTGGGCAAAATATTTTCCTGTAGTAGGTTGCCATTACTTTCTGCGATAGGCCGGTTGCCAACCAAGGCTATAGAACCCAATCTGTCCTGCTATTTAACCCAAAGCTGAAAGAAAAGACAGTCATACTTTTTCCAAGGGTATTTGTGTAAGTGAATACAATAGATTTAACTGGAATTCGAACTCGCCTAATTTCTTGTTCCTAGTCTATATTCACTGCACTGCTACGCATATCTTGTGTTAAACTTGTATTAAAACATTAAAATCATATTGTACAGCAGCAACAAATCAATATGATAAACATTTGAACAATACAAAATTCTTGAAAAGCACAATAATAATCAGTAAGGCATACAGATTATATGGTACAATATGGAATTACCAGGAACTTTTGATTTGCAGCATTTCTTCGGATAAGTGCTTTGTTGGCTTGCTCTTCAAGAATAGGATGTCCTTTTCAATGCACATGAGTGAAAGCCAGTTCAAACGATGCTGCCCTATTTTTATAGGAAGCAGATCTCGTTACTGAGACAGAGTCTGTGGCACCACAAACTATGGATCGAGGAAGACCAATATCCTATCGTATACCAAACCCCTAAGAGCACATTCAGCAGGCTGTTGGAAACGATCCAGCTATCAGCACACGTCAAGTGACCCTGGCATGTCTTACATATTCTAGCACCGCTTGGTATCATTTCGACTTTGCTTTGGATATTGCTTCTATCATGGCGGCATCACCGACAGACTGAATGAACTCTTCCAACCGCTACTTATACCTCTCCTCACAAGCGGTGAGAGGGAGTAGCCTAAGGAGAGCGCCCTCAGAGAGACCCGAACTCAACCGAGAGTCGGTCTACGAACACTGCTACCTTAACGACCATTACGAGTCCCAGTTCTAAGGCCGAGGGTCGAATCATAGTATTCCACACTAACTCGCATTATCGTTCCTACTAACCAAGTTCCAAGTCTTGTATTCCTTCCGTATTTGATATATATTCGTTATTTCCTATTTGATTGTTTTTGCATTTTTCGTGCTGGACCTTTAACCGGGTCCACGACAGCTGCCATATCCAGTCTGGGGCTCCTGCTATAGATTTAGAGATTCTTAATAAAACCCAAACCTGTCATATCGGCTTCAGTCACTTTCCTACTGCCGTAACGTAGCTTCCCAGAGACTTCTATAAATATTTTCATTGTAATTGTTCTGATGACATTTCCTCTATGCTACCTGGATTTTATGAATTTAAGCGCAGTACTGAAGGTCTCATCTTTTTACATTTTATAAGGCTAGACATAACCGTAAGTTTTATGCTGACAGTTCCTTCTAGGACACGGTCAAAGAGAAAAAGAGCACATGATGCAACTTAACTGTACTGCTTGGCATTCGCACCGGAAGCTAAAAAACAAATATTTACGTGTATTTGTGTGTCAATCTGAGGACCGTGCAATGGATTCAGAAAGAGTTGGGTGAGTTTAATGGTGATTACGAATGTGTTTGGAGGGAGACGTTATGCCTCCATTCATCTTTCCACAATGCTTTAGATCAAGTACCTTGAGGAGGTAATGCTGCCGGAGTCGAGAAGTTGGATGGTGGAAGTCCCTATGTTTGGCAAAATGACTCTGCACCATGCACATAAGCAGGAGGACTCAGTCATGGCTGTCAGACAATTTCTGTAACCCCCTTTTGTTAATTATGTGTGGGGTGCAGTTGAGCGAGAGGCCATCAAAAATCATTGTAACACCAATAAAGGCAAGGATTATAGCAGCCTTCACCAACTTAAACAAGGATACCGTCTGTTGGATATTAGTTAATAGCAAGTGATTTGACACACAAGTAGATTGGTGTAGTCAATCCAAATTAAAGAAAAACCTATTGATTGATCTAATGGATATATATATATATATATATATATATATATATATATATATAGCAATCGGAGTCTAACCGTACCGATGAGCTGTAATACAGCGAAACAGATTTATCTGCGGATGACTATATATATATAGTCATCCGCAGACAGATCTGTTTCGCTGTATCACAGCTCATCAGTACGGTTAGACTCCGATTGCTTTTAACCCAGGATTGAAACCCGACCGAAGTGGCGTCAGTCGGCGGTTCTGCCTCTGGGCCATGGGCGTACGGTGGAAGAAGGCAGACTTTTTAGCATGTATATTGTCATTATACACGCCCAATGCTCTTATTCATAAGTGAATGAGCGATGCGTACATGCCAGGGTAGCTACTGTTTTTCAAATCTCCCATTCTTCTAGACTGCTCAATCAGGGTGTGAGAGCGTAAATACTCATCCGCAGACAGATCTGTTTCGCTGTATCACTCATGCAAATGTGTTAGGCAGGTAAGTGAATAGAATCCACTCATGCAAATGTGTTGGGCAGGTCCATTATAGTATAGTGGACTAACCCACCTGCTGAATTAGATACTCTCCTATGAATGAGGTAGATTACTTTAAGGGCTAAAAAAGAAAGCAGCCATGTTAGAAGGCAAGTTATTTGATTTCTATATCTCCCTCCTCTCTCCATTGCGGGAGCGTAGTGGCCGCTGGGGAAGAATCAGTTCCTTATTGCCTGGTTGATTTTTATGGGAGTAGTCGGGATCCTGGTTCTTGATGGTAGTGATTTAGTAGGGTCCTGGGATGCAAGGTCACTTTGCAAAGTGATGCCGCCATTTCCAGATTTCTCGTAATATTGATGTGACGTACATAATCCGTGACTGTCAGTACAAGGGTCACAGGCAAGGCACTTGGGATAGGGGTTTTTATTCATCAATATATATATATATATATATATATATATATATATATATATATATATATATGTGTGTGTGTGTGTGTGTGTGTGTGTGTGTGTGTGTGTGTGTCAATTGATGCATGTTTCATTAAATAATGTAGACAAGTTTTGTCTATTTTATGTAAATTCTTTTTCTATCGTCTGATAAGCTTAATAGCATTATCGTTGAAAGAAGAAAGAAAATCACAATATTGATAAATGTTTTTTAATCTTTTCTGAAATTTCTGCTTACATCAGCCATTATCAAAGATGACAATTATATTTAGTGTATTAAACAGTTCGCTGATGAACAATAGTAGTAGTCTATTTTGTTTGCATGGAAGATTTTCAAAGCAACGACGAACACGTGCATGTAGGGCACTGAAAGCGAAAATCGCACTACAGCTTATGACATCACATATGACCACGCGAGAGTGGAGGCGAGAAGTATTAAGTATGGAAAGCCATTAGGATAAGCAATCGCTTCTGCGATCTATTGTAGGCATTTAAGTTTGTGGAGATTTCGTAGTTTATGTTATTCATATATATCAACGGCCATCTAGCACAATGAGAAGACTGGGATCCATAGCTACGGATGCCGCCATCACGATAATAAGGAACGTAGTGTAGACGTTAATGGCGAGTTAGTGGGGATTTTCCTGATGGAATTAACGGCCACATGACCGCGAGGAAAGTGAGCCCTCAGGTTGGAGTACATTGACCCGGAGAAAAATTAACCCCGCTGTGCCTACTTGCCCCAATCAGGAAGGATCCAGTCAGGGAATCAGTTGCGCGGTAACCCTACGATCGCAACCTAATCACGGGACTACTACTTTTGTTGTTTCTATTGTTATTGTTGTTAAAGATGATGATGATATCGATAGTCGAAAACTTAAGACTTAAGCTTCAATCTACCCAGGTCAACCATATTTCTAAGCGCAGGCAGATAGTTGGGTCATCGTCATCTGCCTTCTTCGGGAAGAAAACTCCGATGGACCTAAAAAGTTCCTCCGAACTTGTTGGCTCATAACACGTAAACCCTTGGTTTTTAGGGTGCGGCCAGTCAGACCTAAAGAGTTCAGTAGCGGAGTATCGTCCATAATCCTCACTCGTTACTATCAAGCTATGATAACCAGGCAGGTTTTCTGACCTGTTGGCATTCAACAGTTGCTAGGTTCGATATCGATTTTTAAAAAAGGTAAAAATATCAAAGATGGCTTAATTATTTTTCCTCAAACGAAAGCAAATGTCATACTGTATATGATGTACAAAAAAAAAAATACTGAGATATTTAACGCAGAATGTTATAACGTAAATTAGCGTAGCCCAAGTTGTGTAAACTACATGTGACGAATAGTAATTTCATCTTAAATTTTATTACATTAACTGCATTGTTTCCCATTAACTTTTGACGCGGATATCTTCGGGTTTAATCAATTCCCTTAGTGCAAGTCGATAATGACATTAGCATGCAAATATCTATTGAAAGTGAAAGAGAATTAACAAGATTTTATAAGGGACCGGAAATCCAGTCCTAAACAGAAATTAAGGGATAAACCTCTACACCTGTTCAAAAGAGCGCAGATGAATGGGAATCGTATGATAGACAAACCTTTCTGCTATTATTCGGAGGAAAATAAATAAATAAATAACATTTAAGAATTTAAATAGTGATATCTGAAATATAAATTAAAGTAGTCTTGAGAAGGAAGCTGAAACCCAGTCCTAAACAGGAAACAAGGGACAAAAATCTACTTTTGTTCAAAAGGGAGGAATGTGATGCGGGCTATAGACAGACCTATCGCTCTTAAGTTTAGTTTTCTCCTGTAAATAAGTGTTCGTTGTGGTGCATTGGATATCGGCTCGGAACGAGAAACCGGGGAGCCGGGTTCGAATTCCAGCTGAATTCATTGCATTCACTTACGCGCAAATACCCTTGGGAAAGGTATTAATCCGTCTCTTCCATCCAGTTATGGGTTAAATAACAGGACAGATTGGGTTCTATAGCCTTGGTCGGCAACCAGTCTACAGCAGAAAGCAATGGCAACCTACTGCGGGATAATCTTCTGCCCAGCCAGTCATGTCTCTTTCAAGACATGATTGCCCAAAGCGTATATCACGTATGGCACTTAACTGACTGACTAAATATAGTAGTTGGAATCATGATTAAGGCTTCTACTGGTCATAAAGTGAGGGTTCGATTTTCTATTGATATGAAGTAATGAACTGATCCCCCACTAATTACTACGTAATAATACATCTCTTCTCCCTCTAGCTATGAGTCAAATAACAGGACAGATTGGTTTCTATAGCCTTGGCTGGCAACTAGTCTACCGCAGAAAGCAATGGTAATCTACTGCGGGTAATCTACTTTACGGGATTAACAGGCAATGGTCATGTGACGCGGTGCTTTGCCAAGAATTCCTGATCGAAACACAATGAATTTGATTGCACGAGCACCGAATCAAACATTATACAAGCTCACTGGTACCTAACAGCCAACTGAGTAACCCCCATGAATAGTGGCTATTCACGCAGACGCTGCATTACCCCTTTTCGTTTATAACCAGTTGATATCAACATACTGCAACCGGTTCTCGTAATATTAAAAATGGCAGAGATACGTCTAATGCCCTTCACTTTTGTCATAAATGCTACTTGTAAATCCTCGCTTTAAACACGACTCTTTTCAGAGGTGATCGATTAACTGGCTTATTTCTTATTGATCACTGATTGATTACTAATTTTTTAATTAACTGTGAATCATTGGATGATTGTATTCGATCTTAACGCTAGACATTTAATATTTAATTTGGCACTATTTTCCATCAAGATAATTAGTTTTCATTGGTTGCCCTTTCGACAAGGCTTACAATATGCCAAACGAATCCTCCACAGAGATGAAATTACTCCACTCCAAACGCACAAAACAAAAGTCACTTTCCGGATACATACTTGCATAAACGGGTCTTAACCGAATGTCAGTCAATCTTTTTTACTCTAGTTTATACTAGAACTATGACTACTTTTTGACTCTAGTGCAAAACCGGACCAATTTTGACTCTAGTGCACCTATTGATGTAAACCGGAACAATGTCAGGTTTATTTGGGGTTTTTTTTTGTGCAAAGCGGAACTGTCTATCTTTTTGAATCAAGTGCATACTGAAACAACGTCTTTTTAAATTTTTATTCTAGTGAAAACTACACGTATGTTTACATTTTATTCTGCTCTTTTATAAACCCGGATGTGCGTCGTGGTGCAGTGGAAATCGACTCGGAACGAGAAATCGGAGATCCGAGTTCGAATTAAAGTTGAATTCCTTGCATTCACTTACGCACAAATACCCTTCGGAAAGGTATTAATCCGTCTTTTCCTTCTAGTTATGGGTTAAATAACAGGACAAATCGGGTTCTATAGCCTTAGCTACCGCAAAATGCAATGGCAACCGACTGCGGGATAATCTTCTGTCCAGTCAGTCAGGTCTCTTTCGAGACATGATCGCCCAAAGCGTGTATCACGTATGGCACTCAACTGACAGACGGAATATAATAGTTGAAATCATGATTAAGGCTTCTACTGGTCATGAAGTGGGGGATCGGTTTTCTATTGTTATGAAGTAATAAACTGATCCTCCACTAATTACTATGTAATAATATAATACATCTCTTCTCCATCTAGCTATGAGTCAAATAACAGGACAGATTGGGTTCTATAGCCTTGACTGGCAACCAGTCTACAGCAGAAAGCAATGGCAACCTACCGCGGGATAATTTTCTGCCCATTCAGTCATGTCTCGAAAGAGACATGCTCGCCCAAGCGTGTTTTTTAATGCTTCCAAAAAATTAACCAACACAGACAATCATTCCTACCACCCCCCCATTAGCATGGATCAGGCTAGTCTCCCTGAAAGTTAAACACGGCACCTCCTCGGGTTAACTCTCACATCAGTCCTTAAGTCGAATGACTATTTAGAATCCATAGCTAAATCCGCTGCTAAGAAGGTCGGTTCTCTGTGCAGGGCCAGGAAGTTTTTCCCATCTGAAACAATCCTGCACACATACAAATCTACCATCCGCCCATGCATTGAATACTGCTGCCATATCTGGTCGGACGCTCCTGCTATCCATCTAGAGCTCCTTGACAAAATCCAACGGAGAATCAGCTAGGATACAGTCGCTTTCTCACCGACGCAATGTGGCTTCACTGTGTCTCTTCTACAAATACTTTCACGGCTTCTGCTCCGATGAACTTTTTTCACTGGTACCCCCTATATATGAATTTCCTCGATCCACAAGATTAGCAACTAGGTCCCATCCTTTTACTGAGAAACCGATAAATTAAAAACGCAAATTCTACTCCAGGAGCTTCTTTTCTCGCACTTCCCGCCCGTGGAATTCCCTTCTGCTTACTTGCTTTCCAGACAGCTACAATCTTCAAGAATTCAAATGTAAAGTCAATAGTCATCTTCTGTCTCACTAACTTACATCCTCTCTCTCTCTCATGCTCCTTTCGCAGACAACATTGCATAATGCCCGTTTGTGGCTGTGGTCATTTGTTTCTTTGTGTCCACGGACAACGTCGGGCTTCAGTGTTGGAATACAAACTCTTTCAATAAAATAACTTTAACAACAAGTTTAATGAATGGAAAAGAAAATGGTGAAGAAAATGTCTATATTTTTTTACCGAAAGATTAAGCTCTTCTCATGCAGGATAGTGATTTGTGAAACAATTTAGCAGTAATCGCTATAAAATAAGCAAGACGGCCGTCATGAAAGTTTTTTCCTGCCTCCAGAAATGCGAGTGTGTTCTTGTGAGACGATAATTATTCATATGACCAAATTAAATCTCCTTAGATCCTGATTCTCAGTGTCTTTGTCGGGCATTGTGGACCTTCGTTTATATAGATGAGATTTAGGCATAACCCAGATGACTTTCTTTTGCTTAAGAGAAATGGTCGGGTCATTTTTTTTCTGTAAAAGTATATTCGTTTTAGACGGATAATCAGTCAAGTGCTATAGGAGATACACATTTGGGCGATCATGTCTCAAAAGAGTAATGACTGACTGAGCATGAGATTTTCCCGCAGTTGGTTACCATGACTTTCTGCAGTAGACTGGTAACAACCAAGGCTATAGAACCCAACCTGTCCTGCAATTTAACCCATAGCTAGAGAGCGAAGAGACGGATTAATACCTTTCCCAATGGTATTTTCGCGTAAATGAATGCAACGAATTCATGTGGAATTCGAACTCGGCTCCCCGATTTCTCGTTCCGAGCCGATAGTATGAATGTAAATAAACCTCGAATTTAATTTCCCAGGATCAAAACTTCCGAACAAGACATTAATGGTTTTTACTTATTAACTGGAAGTGAACAGAATAAAGTCCTTAGATTTGGTCAATTTAACAGATTCTTGGTTTGTTAATTATTGATTCGATTCTCTTTGGAACCGTTCTTGGATTCATTTCATTGTTTAAAACAATACTTAACTTTTTTTTTCATCTTTTTCTAAACCATTCAACCGACATTCAAACTAGAATTTTAATATTTATTATCCAATTAGTAGTTCCCGCAGATCAACATCAAGAGATTTCTTGCAAGTAAACGTTTGCACAGGGTCACTGCCCTGCAACCCTCTTAAAGTCAGTGCCATACGTGATAAACGCTTGGGCGATCATGTCTCGAAAGAGACATGACTGACCGGGCAGATGATTATCCCTCAGTAGGTTGCCATTGATTTCTGCGGTAAACTAGTTGCTGACCAAGGATATAGAACCCAATATGTACTGTTATTTAATCCATAACTGAAGGGAAGAGACGGATTAATGCACAAATACATGCATTCAGGTAATTTTACTCGGCTTAAAAAAGCCTCTTACATGTAACAGCATGATAGCAAATAAAGACAAATACATAATAAAACGTAAAATAGACAGGTGTTGAGAACTATTGTTTACAAAAAGTATTTGATACGTCGGCAATATTTGCTTATTGAAAACAGCCTGATTGAATGTCAGTTGTCTCAAAGACATGAAATTCACTGAAACTGATATAAAAAATTATGAATGGAATACTCAAGATTTGTTATGTTTTGATAACATTAAACGACATTCACCGAAAATAAATTTTGAAACGGAAATTAGGTGAAGAAATACGCAATGGAGAAACATCCGGTTCTTTCTTATTCTTTAATAGCGTGAAAAATCAAACATTTTAAATAGATACATGTAAAAGATTTTAATGGATAATACAGCAAAATTTTTCAAAATTATTTACATAAGGGTGTGTGCACTGCGAGGTCGTATTACAGTCAAGGACATAATTAATAACCTGTTTTAGCTTAGGAAACACATTTTTTTTTATTAAATTCAAGGATATAGTTTATTCCCAATCTATAGCTTCGGAAATACGGGATCGTATTATACACAAGGTTGTAATTTATTCCTATTCTATAGCTTCGAAAACACGGGGATCATATTATACACAAGACTGTAATTTTTTCATAATCTATAGGTTCGGAAAAACAAGGATTGTATTATATTCAAGGATTTAATTTATTCTCAATCCATAGTATCGGAAACACGGTATCGTATTATATTCAAGGATGTAATTTATTCCCAATCTATAGCTTCGGAAACATGGGATCGTATTATATTCAAGGATTTATTTTATTCCCAATCTATAGTTTCGTAAAACAGGATCGTAATATATTCAGAGATGTAATTTATTCCCAATCTAGAGCTTCGAAACACGGGATCGTATTATATTCAAGGATTTAATTTATTCCCAATCTATAGCTTCGGAAACATGGGATCGTATTATATTCAAGGATTTATTTTATTCCCAATCTATAGTTTCGTAAAACAGGATCGTAATATATTCAGAGATGTAATTTATTCCCAATCTAGAGCTTCGAAACACGGGATCGTATTATATTCAAGGATTTAATTTATTCCCAATCTATAGCTTCGGAAACATGGGATCGTATTATATTCAAGGATTTATTTTATTCCCAATCTATAGTTTCGTAAAACAGGATCGTAATATATTCAGAGATGTAATTTATTCCCAATCTAGAGCTTCGAAACACGGGATCGTATTATACTCAAGGATCGAATTTATTCCCAATTTATAGCTTCGGAAATAAGGGATAATTATATATTCAAGGATAAAATTTATTCATAAGCTATAGCTTTGAAAAAACCGGGATCGTATTATACTCATGGATGTAATTTATTCCCAATCTATAGCTTTGGAAACACTGGATCATGTTATATTCAAGTATTAAACTTATTCCCAATCTATATCTTAGGAAACAAGGATGGTATTATATTCAAGGTTTTAATTTATTCCCAATCTATAGCTTCATAAACACGGGATCGTATTATATTCAAGGATTAAATTTATTCCCAATCTATAGCTTAGGAAACATGGGATCGTATTATACTCAAGGATGTAATTTATTCCTAATCTATAGCTTCGGCAACAAGGA
The DNA here is from genome assembly GCA_037127315.1 of Ascarosepion bandense. Taxonomy (NCBI): domain Eukaryota; kingdom Metazoa; phylum Mollusca; class Cephalopoda; order Sepiida; family Sepiidae; genus Ascarosepion; species Ascarosepion bandense. The sequence goes on from JBBBDQ010000558.1 coordinate 2,068,628, forward strand.
TCGTTTTATATTCAAGGATTTAATTTATTCTCAATCCATAGTATCGGAAACACGGTATCGTATTATATTCAAGGATGTAATTTATTCCCAATCTATAGCTTCGGAAACACGGGATCCTATTATATTAAAGGATTTAATTTATTCCCAATCTATAGTTTCGTAAACACAGGATCGTATTATATTCAGAGATGTAATTTATTCCCAATCTATAGCTTCGAAACACGGGATCGTATTATATTCAAGGATTTAATTTATTCCCAATCTATAGCTTCGGAAACAGGGGATCGTATTATACTCAAGGATCGAATTTATTCCCAATTTATAGCTTTGGAAATACGGGATAATTATATATTCAAGGATAAAATTTATTCATAAGCTATAGCTTTGAAAAAACCGGGATCGTATTATACTCATGGATGTAATTTATTCCCAATCTATAGCTTTGGAAACACTGGATCATGTTATATTCAAGGTTTTAAGTTATTCTCAAACTATACCTTAGGAAACACGGGATCATATTTTTATTCAAGGATTAAATTTATTCCCAATCTATAGCTTCGGCAACACGGTATCGTATTATACTCAAGAATGTAATTTATTCACAATCTATAGTTTCGTAAACACAGGATCGTATTATACTCAGGGATGGAATTCATAGCTTTGGAAGCACGTTATCTTCTTGTAGTCAATGTTGTCATTTAGTCCCTGTTTTTAACTTTAGAGACACGGGGTCGCATTTTATTCAACGCTTACTATTACACCACGTCGAAGCGTACTAAAAGATTTTGTAAGCATAGATTAGATGTGGCATAAGGCCAAAAATGTGTAGGATTCAGTAAGGAACGGACTAATTACTCAGTTATAATTGACCTGGCTTACGGTTACTTCACGTTGAAAGAACAGTTCCCGTAAGATCACCAAAGTTAAGCAACGTCGAACTTGGACAGTATTTAGATGACTGACCGCTTACAAGATACAAGAAGCTTGGATGTGCGGATGGTGTAATTGATAATAACTCGGAATTTTTAATCAGTGGGCCGAGTTTCGATTCCAGTTTGGTTCGTTATATTCGCTTACGCGCAAATACTCTTGGGAAAGGTATAAATCCACCTCTTCTCCCGATGACCAGGTGCCGTAGGCTTAGATGTGCGGGTGGTGTAATGGATAATGGTTCAGAATATTGTTAATCGAAGAGCTGAGTTCCAATTCCAGTTGGGTTCGTTATATTCACTTATGTGCAAATACACTTGGGAATTGTATGAATCCACCTCTTCTCCCGATGACCAGGTGCTGTAGGCTTGAATGTGTGGGTGGTGTAATGGATAATGGTTCGGAATTGTTCATCTAAAAACGGAGTTCTAATTCCAGTTGGGTTCGTTATATTCACTTATTCGCAAATACTCTTGGGAAAGATATAAATCCACCTCTTCTCTCCCATATTGTATCAGTAAAAATATTATTAGCTTAAAAACAAAATTGCGTACAAAATAGATTTCGACATTAAATGACCCATAGAGGTTGATATGTCGCTAAACAAAAAACAACCCAAAACAACTGTAAGTGAGAAGAGCTTGTTAATCATAGCACTACGTCGAAGTGTTCATCCTTCCTATTCATATTGATGCCATCTTTATTATTCTTTCTTTCTTTCTTTCTTTCTTTCAATGGTTACTTCCCTTTATCTCTTTCCTTCTACTCATTCTATTATTTTCTATCTCTGTTCTTTCTCTTCTTCTTTTCCTGTACTTTTTCTGTAACACTCACTCTCTTTCTCCTCCTCTCACCCCTACCTCACACACACACACACACACACACACACACACACACGCATACACACACACACGCATACACACACACACGCATACACACACACACACACACACACACACGCATACAAACAACCCTTGCACAAACAACAAGAACAATTGTCTTTCAATCGCATCAATGAAAGTTCATTACTTATCGATTCATATACGCAATGCTTATTGTATAGGTACGTCAAGTCGCCCACGCACTGGAACTGGACGCGTCGTAATTCAACTTTATTGCCTTTAAATATAAGACAGAAATCAGGCTAAATGCGTATCGCGTTCGTACAGCCGAACTCTTTCCTCGAAATTACACAATTTTTGCATATTGATGCGATTGTATTCGCAGAGATTCTCAATGAACAATTGTAGATGGAAAAATTCACTTCGCTGCTGTTCTTAAAAAAAAACTCGGTAAACGCATAGACAACTTATTTTTACTGCTCTTATCCTAGTACGACACAAGGCCAATGAAACAGAGCATTTTTATGAATGTTGATTGATGGGAACCTCGGAAAGACAGCAGGCTAGACTGACTGCCAATTCCAAAGGGAACTCGTTTAATGTCAGAATATTTGTGCAAAATTAACGAAAAAGAAATGATAGCAAACTGAAAAGAGTAAAGAACAAAACATTAGAAAGAAAGAAACAAATAAAAAAGCAGATGAATAAAAAATAAAGAGACTAAAAAAAGAAAGAAAAAGATAAGAAGAAAGAAAGCCATAAATAAAATAATAGATAAAAGAGACTAGATGAAAGAAAGAAAAAAGAAAGAGATAAGAATGAACAAAAAAGAAAGATAAAATAATGAATGAAATAGACTAGATGAAAGAAAGAAAGAAAGAGACAAGAATTAACAAAAAAGAAAGATAAAATAATGAATGAAATAGACTAGATGAAAGAAAGAAAGAAAGAAAGAGATAAGAATGAACAAAAAATAAAATAATGAATGAAATAGACTAGATGAAAGAAAGAAAGAAAGAGACAAGAATTAACAAAAAAGAAAGATAAAATAATGAATGAAATAGACTAGATGAAAGAATGAAAGAAAGAAAGAAAGAAAGAAAGAGATGAGAATTAACAAAAAGAAAGATAAAATAATGAATGAAAGAGATTAGATGAAAGAAAGAAAGAAAGAAGGAAAGAAAAAAAGAAAGAAAAAAGAAAGAGATAAGGATTAACAAAAAAAGAAAGATGAAATGATGAATGAAATAGACAAGATGAAAGGAAAAGAGAAAGAAAGAGATAAAAATGAACAAAAAAGAAAGATAAAATAATGAATGAGATAGACTAGATGAATGAAAGAAAAAAGTAAAAAGAAAGGAAAAGATTGCAAGAAAGAATAAGAATGAATAAAAAAGCTTAAACAAACAAAAAAGAAAGATAAAACAATGAAGTTAAATATCTAGAAGAAAGAAATATATTAAAAGATAAAAAAATATAAAATAATGAATGAAAAAGATAAAAAGAAAAAAAGAAAACATTAGTAGAAAGAAAAAAGTAGAATAAAGTAATGAATGAAAGCGACCAGAAGAAAAAAGAGAGATAGCAAGAAAAATATTACAAGAAAGGAAAGAAAGAAAAAATGAATGAACGTAAGTTGAAGAAAGAAAAAATATCAGAAAGAAAAAAGAATGATAGAAGAACGAATGAAAGAGACTAGAAAAAAAGATTAAAAGAACGGAAAAAGAAGGATAAAATAAGGAATGAAAGAGCCTAGACGAAAGAAAGAAAGGATGGAAGAAAGAGCGATAGTAGACGAAAGAAAGAAAAATATTGGAAGAAAGAAAAGAGAAAGATAGAATAACGAATGAAAGGGGCTAATAAAAGGAAAGAAAAGAAGAGACAGAAGGAAAAAAGGTTAGAGACTAAAATAAATGGATAACGTTATGAACAGAAAATAAAACATTAGAAATTCTTTCATTCTTTCCTTCTATGCTCGCTCTCTACATTCATTTATTTGGCTTAGGTAAGCTGCGCAAATAGCAACATATTCGCCAGTACAGATAGATAGATAGATAGATAGATAGATAGATAGATAGATAGATAGATAGATAGATAATGAGTAGAGTGACAGAGATAGACGGTTAAGAGGCTCATCCCTTGTTCCCTGTTTAGGATGTGGTTTCCGGCTTTCTCTATTCCAGTCTTCTTACATTGTTTTTTTGTTGTTGTTTTTTTTTCAATTGGAGCAGATAGATCTATCTATCGCCCGTTTCACACTCCACTCACGTCTATTGAACAGGTTAAGAGGCTCATCCCTTGTTCCCTGTTTAGGATGTGGTTTCCGGTTTTCTCTTTTCCAATCTTTTCACTATTACGTAGCCCCCTGCACATCAGTGGCGTTACCGCCTTGCTCGGGCTGATACGATTTTAAAAAAAAGATAGATAGATAGATAGATAGATAGATAGATAGATAAGAATAGACTGAACAGACTGAGATAGATAGATAGATAGATAGATAGATAGATAGATAGATAGATAGATAGATAATGAACAGACTGACATAGATAGATAGATAGATAGATAGATAGATAGATAGATAGATAGATAGAATAGACTAGATAGATAGATAGATAGATAGATAGATAGATAGATAGATAGATAGATAATGAACAGACTGACATAGATAGATAGATAGATAGATAGATAATAAACAGACTGACATAGATAGATAGATAGATAGATAGATAGATAGATAGATAGATAGATAGATAATGAACAGACTGACATAGATAGATAGATAGATAGATAGATAGATAGATAGATATATAGATAGATAGATAGATAGATAGATAATGAACAGACTGACATAGATAGATAGATAGATAGATAGATAGATAGATAGATAGATAGATAGATAGATAGATAGATAGATAATGAACAGACTGACATAGATAGATAGATAGATAGATAGATAGATAATGAACAGACTGACATAGATAGATAGATAGATAGATAGATAGATAGATAATGAACAGACTGACATAGATAGATAGATAGATAGATAGATAGATAGATAGATAGATAGATAGATAGATAGATATGATAGATAATGAACAGACTGACATAGATAGATAGATAGATAGATAGATAGATAGATAGATAGATAATGAACAGACTGACATGAGATAGATAGATAGATAGATAGATAGATAGATAATGAACAGACTGACATAGATAGATAGATAGATAGATAGATAGATAGATAGATAGATAGATAGATAGATAGATAGATAATAGAACAGACTAGATAGATAGATAGATAGATAGATAGATAGATAGATAGATAGATAGATAGATAGATAGATAGATAGATAATGAACAGACTGAGATAGATAGATAGATAGATAGATAGATAGATAGATAGATAGATAGATAGATAGATAGATAATGAACAGACTGACATGAGATAGATAGATAGATAGATAGATAGATAGATAGATAGATAGATAGATAGATAGATACCCCTTAGTGCTCCCTTTCTCACATATGCTACGTTGACTGCGAGTGTCATTCACATAGATAAACTTCATAAACTGTTGCGGGGATTTAAAATTTGAAGGAAAATATTACCTAACCTACGAAAATAGCATTTTATAAGTCTCAGACTAGTTTGTATCAGTTGGAAGCAATGGAAAATATTTCAACGTAATTCGCAAGAAATTGCTTTTCTTCCTTATTATTATAAACCCAGAGAGCTATGGTAGAAATATTTATTCTACCATTTTTATTTCCCCTATTATGGACATTAGTATATCCGTGATATAATTACGCCATACTTCACGGACAGAAGGGAATAGCTGAAAAGAAAAAGAAATATACCTCTACGAAATACACAACACACTATGTATACACGTTTCCCACGCAGGAGAAAAATATATTATATATAGCTACATGGCAAAACAGAGTGAATAACCCTTACATATAATATGGAAATGCTTCTGTGTCTGGAGAAGCCATGTTTAGGACTCTAGATTCAACCGGGCTGGTTTCATCTACTATGTCCCAGGCGAGGACATGTTCGACAAAAGGGGAAACGACGAATCTCCGCGTTTTCCCAAACTGATGACTGCAAGCTGGAGTTTCTTTCTAACTGTGGAAAGGATATATTCCCAAAAGAAAACGGTGCTATGTGCTTGTGAGCAGATTTAGCATCAGCCAGGGCCGTTTAGCTCAGCCTAAAATTTAAACCGCTCAGATTGGCTGCTATAAACTGACTGATGACTGACTGACTGGCCACTCTCATCACTGCATAAAAGGAGGTCACTAAGCGGCCGTCACGTGACCAACATGAATTACCTCCACCAAAGAGGGATAATCGCTGTCTGTATCTCTACACTATTTATATTTATATACGAATAATTCGTGCTAAGAAATTATTAGATTTCTTTAATCAACTGAAATCATAGCTAAAACCTGACAAGAAACTAGAAATATGCTCGTAGAAATGTCTGAGAATATGAACCAGAGGGAAGCAGATATGAAACATTAAATTTCAAGATTTGCCTTTTCTCACATTCTTTCGAAGTTTCCAGATATTCTGGTTCTGGTCGTCCTAGGAAGCTAGAACAACATCAGTAAACTGATTAGAATATCAAGAAAATCAAACAAAACAGGCTACAAAGTAAGTGTTGGGGAAATGCAACCTAACCAGTTTGGAGTCAATCGGTCAGTCAGTTAATTGTCACACGTGGTACACACTTGGGTGATCATATCTCTTTCATGACAGACGCGGAAAAAGATTTTCCCGCAGTAGGTTCCCATTACTTTCTGCGATAGACCGCTCACCAAGCAAGGCAACTGAACCCATTCTGTCCTGCTATTTAACCCATAACGCGAGAGAGAATACATGGATTAACACTTTTCTCAAGGGTATTTGTGTACGATATGAATAGATTGGAATTTGAAATGCATTTTTCGAGAAAGTACATTGATAGAGTGTATAATATATAGGTACCTCCACTTTCTCGCTAAAAAAAGGGCATAGCATGATGCAAAAGGCCCCAAACTTGATAAAATCAATCGTCAATTGTTTTTAATCATTTCACCTCATGCAAGGCTAGACTGCTACTCGTACACAGGAGCTTACTTCTTCTTTTTCTATGTGCCTTGTCTTTTCAGGACGTAGGCGATCATGGTTCTCCACGTCTCCCTATCCCTGGTGGCTCTTAGTATGTTTTCTCCTGTTACATCTCGCAACCGCCGTTCCATCATCCATCTGATCAGGCCCTTCAAATATGTTATCCGTTGCTTTCCTCTATATTTTTTTCCTTCTATCTGTCCTGTCAGTATCAGGTTCTCCAAGCCTGCCTTCCTTATTGCATGTCCCAGGAACTTCAGTTGTCTCTTCCTGATGCTCACTATTAATTTTCCTTTCGTTGCCATTCTTTCCAACACTTCATGGTTGCTCGCATGCTCGGTCCACGATATCCGCAGCGTCCTTTTGTACAACCGCATTTCCGCCACTTCAAGTTTTTTCCTCATCTTCGATGATATTGTCCAGCATTCACTGCCGTATTGAAGAACCGACATCCCATAGCAATCCAGTACTCTCTTTGTTTCTAGCAAAATTTTCCTGTCTCTTAATACTTTACTCAGCTTCTGGAACGCGTTCTTTGCCATGCCAATTCGCCTTCGGATTTCTGTGTCGCACTTTCCATCTCCTGTTAGAACATTTCCTAAAAGAAAAAAAAACAGGTTAAAGTGAGTGTCGAAGAAAAGATTAAAGAGATCGATGGCAACTAACGTTGCATTTAAAATTTTGGAGATGGCAGCTATCAGGGAGGCAAATAAACGAAAGGTGGTAAATGCCAGAAAAGAAACTGTTAGAGTAGAAGAGGAGGTTACATTTAACTATTTCAACGGTAAAAGGGTCGGACATTGATGCCAATCTTGCATTGTCAAGGGATGTCAGAAAGAACTTGAGAAGGATATTTAAAAAAAACCGGAATCGGAAGTAAACTGCCTATATACGGATAGAAAATTCAGTAAATATACAAAAATAGACAGACAAGGGTGTGTCTTCTCACCGGACTTATTCAACCTTTACACATGAAGAGACGCTGAGATAATTAGAAAACCTACCACTTACACCAGGCAAGAGAGACGTCTGAACATCATCCACGTGAGAAATATACGACGTATATTGGAAATCTAATGGCAAGACAAGGTGCCCAACACTGAGGTCCTGTTTCGCGCGGGTCTGCCTACCATGTTCACACTCCTTATACAGCGCAGACTCCGTTGACCAGGCCATATCCACCGTTTGTCAGACGGTCGCATTCCAAAAGACCTCCTGTATGGAGAGCTGACCTCTGAAAGATCTAATGGGCGGCCACAACTGCGGTATCGTGACATCATAAAACGCGATATGAAAGCTGTGGGCATCAACACGGAGTCATTGGAAAGCGTAGCAGTCAACCGGACCAAACGGAGAAGAACCCTGGTCCAACAACTCAAATCAAGGGAGGAGCAGCTGACACAAGTTGCCACGGAGAGGCGGGTTCGCAGGAAGCGAAATGACAGCTCCGACAGACCAGAAACAGAAAATAAATGCAACCTCTGCAACAAAGACTGTCATTCTGCATCGGTTTCTACAGTCACAGACGCCGATGCTCCAGCCAAGCAGACAACTAGGGAGCTACCAATGATCAACCCTGACCTACTACCAGGATTCATTATTAACAACATCAGATATGCAGATGACACAGTGTTGATAGCAGACACAAAAAGGAAACTACAAGAACTCTACAGAATATAATAACGGAAAGCGAGAAGAAAGGACTAAGCATTAGTTGCAAGAAGACAGGATATATGGTTGTCAACATGCCAATGATAAAGTGGAGATGGGAAAATCAAGAAAGTATAAAAATTTAAATATTTAGGAAGTGTTTTAAGAGAGGACGGAAAATACAGCACCAAAATCCGAAGGGGCATTGCGATGGCAAAATATGCTTTCTAAAAGCTAAGTAAAGTATTAAAAAAACGGAAAATATCATTAGAAAAAAAGGAAGGAGTATTTAACTTTTGTAGATCGATAGATTTGAACAGGATTCGTTAGATAGATAGATAGATAGATAGATAGATAGATAGATAGATAGATATGAACGGATGAACAGACAAAGATAGATATAAATAGACTGGGATAGATAGATAGATAGATAGATAGATAGATAGATAGATAGATAGATAGATAGATATGAACAGACGGAGATAGATAGACAGATAGATATGAACAGACGGAGATAGATAGACAGATAGATATGAACAGACGGAGATAGATAGACAGATAGATATGAACAGACGGAGATAGATAGACAGATAGATATGAACAGACGGAGATAGATAGACAGATAGATATGAACAGACGGAGATAGATAGACAGATAGATATGAACAGACGGAGATAGATAGACAGATAGATATGAACAGACGGAGATAGATAGACAGATAGATATGAACAGACGGAGATAGATAGACAGATAGATATGAACAGACGGAGATAGATAAATAGATAGATAGATAGATAGATAGATAGATAGATAGATAAGATAAGAACAGGAATCAATAAATAGACACTAACTTCCTCCTCTATGGCAGTGAATGTTGGACATTCTCTTCACAGAAGAAAAGACACCGTAACAGAAATGTGGTTCTCCTGATAGATGCTGAGAATACCAAGGACTAAACACGAGAACAACGTCAAAGTTTTAGAGAAAATGGGAACCAAAAGGGCACTTTTATTTTGCACCAGAAAGAAATAATTGGACTTTCTAGGACACAGAACGAGGAAAGATGGTTTAAAAAACTGACACTCACAGGACACAACGAAGGCAAGGGGAAGATAAGAAACAGCGCATAACCTACTCAATTAAATGCCATACGTGATAAACGCTATGACTGACAGGTCAGAAGATTATCCCGTAGTAGGTTGCCATTGCTTTCTGCGGTAGACTGGTTGCCAGCCAAGGCTATAGAACCCAATCTGTCCTGTTATTTAGCTCATAGCTAGAGAGAGAAAACATGTATTATATTATCACGTAGTAGTTATAAGGGATCAGTTTATTACTTCATAACAATAGAAAATTGATCCTCCACTTTATGACCAGTAGAAGTCTTAATCATGATTCCAACTATTATATTCAGTCAGTCAGTTAAGTGCCATACGTGAAACACTCTTTGGGCGATCACGTCTCAAAAGAGACATGACTTATTGAGTAGAAGATTATCCTGCAGTAGGTTGCCATTGCTTTCTGCGGTAGACTGGTTGCTAACCAAGGCTACAAAACCCAATCTGTCCTTTTATTTAACCCATAACTGAAGGGAAGAGACGGATTAACATCTTTCCCAAGAATATTTGTGCGTAAGGGAATGCAAGGAATTCAACTGGAATTCGAACTCTGCAACCTGATTTGTCGTTAGGAGTCGATATCCACTGCACCACAACGCACATCCTACTCAACGTGGAAGATAGAGAAAAAAAGTTACTCAGATCTATAATGGAGAGGAAATTGTGGAAAGCAAGGATTTACACGTCCTGAAGGGACAGGGCTGGAAGAAGAAGCAATGAGTGCTGAAGTGAATATAGGAAAATTAGCTCACAGATTCATTGTTATCATTTCACCCGCAATTGAGATGATAAAGCCAAGACGCAAGAGATTACCGAGAGTAAAAGATAGCGAGTGAACCCCCGCATGCCCGCTCCCCCCCAAACACAACAATATTAAGTTTTCAAGTATCAGCCCTTATCCATCCCTCCTGTCTTCATAATTTTGATTTCCTCTGACTTTCTCTTTGATCGAGTAACGTATTAGTACCATTTTGACTCTAACCCTCTACCTTGGGTTTCTCTCGAGACTTGTAACTTGTGAAATTTAGTATATAAATATATAGGTAACATGTCGGGTTATTATTATACGTTACCTTTCTGAGAATACTCTCAATATGAGGTAAGTACGTTAATAGATATCCTGAAAGGTAGCTAGCACGGAAACATTAACAGAAACCATCTCTGATGCCATACAAATTATGGTGTAATATTAAACTGATTTCAAGATAAAAACGTTAGATTGCATATTTTTCAGGATCCTTCTTCTTCTATGTGCCTTGTCCTTTCAGGACGTAGGCGATCATGACTTTCCACGTCTCCCTATCCCTGGTGGCTCTTAATACGTTTTTTCCTGCAACCCCTATTCGGTCATCCACCTGCTCAGGCCCTTCAAATATGTTATCCGTTGCTTTCCCCTGTTCTTTTACCCTCTATCTAGCCTGTTAATATCAGGTTCTCTAAACCCTCCTTCCTCATTGCATGTCCCAGGAAGTTTAGTTGTCTTTTCCTGATGCTCATTATTCATTTCCTTTTCGTTTCCATCCTTTTCAAAACCTCATCATTGCTCACATGCTCGATCCATAATATTCGCAGCATCCTTCTGTAGAACCACATTTCAGTTGCTTCAAGTTTTTCCTTCATCTTTGATGACATAGTCCAGCATTCGCTGCAATATTGAAGAACTGATATCACATAGCAATCCAGTACTCTCTTCTTTGTTTCTAGCGAAATTGTCCTGTTTCTTAATACTCTTCTCAGCTCCTGGAATGCATCCTAGTGCTTTTGGATCTCAGGAATATAAATGTATAGATACTGCTGTGACCACAAAGTGAGGGGTCAGTTTATATATTGATTGTAATATGGAACTGATCCCCCACTACTCTATGTACGTATACACATTTAAACGGGTGGTAGGATGATTTTGGTGGATACATCGTTTACTTATCCATTAATATCAGAAGTTAGGTGGCCGAACGTAAATAAAAGACAGGGATTTGAACGCTGATTTTCAAAGTAGACAGGTGTTTCACACTTGAGATTTTTCGGCAACACCATTTATCTGAGACCCAAAAGATATAGACCTGTTTATTGGATCTAGGCAGGTACGCTTGGGGTTCGCTCCCGGGTAAAACCAGAACTGGAGAGGTGATTATCAAAACAGGTAATCAGGCTATTCTAATTTATGAGCAACGCAGTATTTCCATTCGTATATATATATATATATATATATATATATATATATATATATATATATAGTACTGTGCAAAGTATTAGGACAAGAACTATTTTATCTTTTATGAGGCATATTGACAGAAAATAAACAACTTAATTAAAGTAATTATATTTGATTAACTCAACAAATACTTCAATAAGAAAATATACTTGTTACAAAATAAATTTAATATTTAGTATAATAGCCTTTTGTTTTGATCACAGCCTTCATTCTGTCAGGCATTGACATCACAAGCTTCTTCAATGTATCTAATGGTATCTCCTGCCAAGCAGCTTTTATTTGTTCCCAAAGTGTGTCTAGCAAAGTAACATTAGATTTATCAATTTTTTATTTAAAATATCCCATAGATGTTCAATAGGATTGAGATCAGGGCTTGGGGGGGGGGGGGCAATCCAAATTTTGAAGCCTTCCTTGATCTTCCTTTTTAGTTAAATAATTCTTAAAAGGTTTGGCGAAAACCTGTATTTGAATTTCAATGAGGTTTTTAGGAAAATCACCTCTGTCCTAATACTTTTGCACATTGCCGCTTGTGTGCAAAGGTGTTAGGACGGGAATTTTAAACTTTATTTTGATGCCTCATAAAAGATAAAATAGTTCTTGTCCTAGTACTTTTGCACAGTACTGTATATATATACACTGCGTCTCATCGGCCTCACTCTCACAGCTGACCTCAAGTGGAACGACAACATCGAATCAATACCTACGTCTAGTGCTCGATATCAGAGTTTAGATAGAGCGTGTGTGTGTGTGTGTGTGTGTGTGTGTGTGTGTGTGTGTGTGTGTATGTGTGCGAATAGTGTCACGGATATTGAAGAGGAAAGTTGAGTCGGATTCTAATCTTGGGCTGTTCTATTACATCAACATTTTCACACAAGACCTTAGGGAAAGGCATGAACCTGTCTCTTCTTTTCCCAATTATTGGTTAAACAAAAGAGTACTGGATTGTTACGTGATGTCTGTCCTTCAATATGATAGCGAATGCTAGATAATCTCATCAAAGATGAAAGAAAGACTTGAAGCAACCGAAATGTGGTTCTACAGAAGGATGCTGAGGATACCATAGACCGAACAATGATGTTTTGGAGAGGATGGGAACGAAAAGGAAATTCATACTTAACATAAGGAAAAGACCTGTTGAAGTTTCTGGGATATATAAAGAGAAAAAAGGGCTTGGAGAATCTGATACCCATAGGACTGGTGGTGGGAAGGTGAGATGGGGAAAACAAGGCGTGACATACTTAATGGACTTGAGCAAATGAGTGGGAGAGCAAGGTTTGGGAGGGTTAACAAGAAAAGAGTGTTAAGAGCTACAGAAGATAGGAAGATGTGGAAGAGAATGATCGCCTACGTCCTGAAGGAACACGGCACATAGAAAATGACTAGGATCTCTTCTTAATAAAATAATTCTTTTTTTTTTTTTGTCTGTCTATTGTTGGCGTTCGTTGGCTATTTTTACTTTCAATTATTTAAAAAGTAGAATTCTTTCTTGCATGTAACAATAGAGTTAATTGTATCGCGAAAAAAAAACTCGCAGAACACTCTTTCAGAAAATATGGCAAATCCAATTTTGTATTAAACACAGTTTTGTTTTCGCTTTTCATTCTGACCTGAAGACGCCCCCACCCCACAAAACGAAAAAAAAAAGAAGCAAAACGCATTGTCATTAAAATGCTTCTCTACATTTCTCTGGACTCTATATACCACTAACACACATACACTCATATATATATATTTGAAAATGTTTCAGTAAGTACAAAATTTAATCAAAGAAATAAAAGTGTGTAGCTTGATGTTACACATTATGAAATGCTATTAAAACGCAAAGCAACCGGTTTCACTCTCGCAATTTTTTATTCCGAATTTTTTTTATCCCCCTCATTTTCATGACACACTTTATTTTAATTCCAATTAAAATCTCCAGTAAAGGCTTGATGAGCGGGAGCGAAACCGGTTGCTTCGCTTTTTAATAGCATTTCATAATGTGTAACATCAAGCTACACACTTTTATTTCTTTAATATATATATATACACATATACATATACATAAAAAAAAGCCTGCCTTCTTCTACCGGACGCTCATGGCCTTGGGGTAGAATCGCCGATTCGGTCGGGTTTCAATCCTAGGTTAGGAAGCGATCGGAGTCTAAGCCGTACTGATGAGCTGTGATACAGCGAAACAGATCTGTCTGCGGATGACTATATATATATATATATATAACTACTATAGTCATCTGCAGACAGATCTGTTTATATATATATATATATATATATATATATATATAATAAAAATTGCCAGCCACTCATACCTAAGGATGCCCGTCTTCCAGGGCGGCTAGCTAATCCCCGTTACAGATGCTTGCTCAGGCAAAATTGTACTTGAGCAAGCAGTCACGATTACTTGTGACTTCAAGCGAGCAAAACGATCGACGACTGCTTAAAGAGAGCTGTCTACCTAATTTCACTCACAAGCCTTGGGTCGACTCGTGGTATTGTTTTCAGGCATTTTCCAAAGGTGCCACTCGCTGGGATTGTTTCCTATAGACCGATAGCATCAAGAGGTCACCCTCCTGACCATAGTTAGACTTTAACCAAGATTTCATGGCGAACGTTCTAACTATTCGGCCGTTCTAACCACTGTTATATATATATATATATATATATATATATAAATATATATATATATATATATATAACACAGTGGTATTATAAGGTGGTATAGCAACCTCTTACATGCTTACAAATATGTTTCAGTTTTAAATAATCGCTGAATAATGCAAATTGGTCGTGTTTTGTCATGGATTTCCTAACCAAAAGCTTATGAATTCCTAACATCTCATATGCACGTACATAGTTTTGATGTAGGATCTACGTGTCAGGTCAGACTTTGGCTCATTTCCTCCCAGCATATTTCCATAACCCTTTCAATTCTAATGAGTTACAAGTTACATGTGTAGAGGCTCATCCCTTAGGATGTGGTCTCCGGCTTTCTCTTTTCCAATCTTTTCACTTTTCCTTATTTTTTTTTTCAATTGGAGTAGATAGACTGAACTATCGCCCGGTTCACACTCCACCCACGTCTATTGAACAGGTGTAGAGGCTCATCCCTTGTTCCCTGTTTAGGATGTGGTTTCCGGCTTTCTCTTTTCCAATCTTTTCACTCTTACGTAGCCCCCTGCACACCAGTGGCCTTACCGCCTTGCCCGGGGTGATATGATTTTTTTTTTTAATTATTAGAATTGATGGCATACTCGAAAAAAAAAAAATATATATATAAAAGAGGGATTTCGGCCTAAATACACACTATATATGTAATCATCTCACCCCAAACAAGGCAGAACTGCAGTGGTGCGCAGGAGTTTACATAATAGGAGAGTGAAAAAAGGGGAGAACAGGTCACAATAGGTGGCGGAGAATGAGTAAGAAACAGACGAGTACGTTGGTGTAAAGAGAGCTGCGTGAGAGCAAAGTGTAAAGAGAGAAAACGGATGGAAGTCAAGGAAATAAGAGATGACAGTTGATATTTCATTTACGCTCTTGGAGACTGTAGCTATCAGGGAAGCAAGAATACGGAAGGGAGTTCCACAGACGGGAAGTGTGAGAAAGAAGCTGCTAGAGTAAAAGTTGTGGTTACACTTAGTTGTTTATGCAAGTTTCCTTAACATGACTGACCAGGTGCTATGTTTAATTTTTTTTTATAATTGTTCATGTGATCTTATAATTTTTTATCTTTTCCATGGATAAATTATATAAAAATTGTCCGATCTAAATCAAAGAGAACAATATTATTTACGAATTTACATGTCATTTAATGAACTGTGTTCTTGATCAATCCAAATTCGTAAATAATTACACTGGATATACCACAGCGTGTTTAATAAGAAGACTCGCGTCACATGTATCTGACCATAGTTCTATTAGGTCTTATTTAAATAAACAGGGTGACCCACCAAACATTATCCATAACATACTTGTCAATAATACAAATATAAGAGCATCATTCACATGTAAAAAAGGATAAAATAATGGAAATATTATTAATAAAAAGCAGCACTCAATAATATCAACGATGAATACGGCCATAATGTGCTGGCCGTGTTTGAAAAATAAAACATTCTTATACAGACATAAAACCATCTATATATTCAGTTAAAAGTAATATAAAATTAATCCTTGATAACGGCTAAACGTATTGCCGAATGCGTTTGGATAAGCAAAAACTTCGGATAAATTTTATATAATTTAATATGGTTTCTTCTTCTTCTTCTTCTTTTTCTTCCTCTTTTTCCCATCCTCTCCTTATTTATCTTCCTCTGACTGTTTTTTTGCTTTTCGGTTTTCTATCTTTGTTGTTTCTTTCTTTCTTTCTTTCTTTCTTTCTTTCTTTCTTTCTTTCTTTCTTTCACAATCATTCTTCCTTTCTTTCTTTCTGTCTTTCTTTCTTTACGATTATCCTTTCTTTCTTTCTTTCTTTCTTTGCAATTTCTTCTTCTTCTTCTTCTTCTTCTTCTTCTCACCCTCTCCCTTTTTCTCTCTCATTTACTCTTTGCTTGTTTTTTTTTTTTTTTGCTGTTCGTTTTTCTATCATTTTTTCTTTTCTTTCTTTTTTTCATTCTTTTTTTCTTTCGTTCTTTCTCAATTTCTTTCTTTATTTCTTTCTTTTTCATTTACTACTACTATTATTCCTTTCTTTCTTTCACGATCATTCATTCTTTCTTTCTTTCTGTCTTTTCTTCTTTCTTTCTTTCTTTGCAATCTCTTTCCCTCTCTATTATGTTTGTTTCTTTCCTCTACTTTCTTTCTCATCCTTCATCCACCGTTGTTTATGCCCTCTTTTTTCCTCCATCCCTCGATCTCATTTTACCAACGGAAGCCAAATTCGAAGATTACGCTGGTTAGATTGCTAATGCTTCTGCTAACATGAAAACTAACACCATGGCACTTTTACTGTAATAATCAAGCCTGTACGTACTACCATGAAACCAATCGCCAGATTGGGGCCTGATCTGGAACACGGGTAGAGCTTCGTGTCCCTCGCTATCTTATCAACATTTCCTTTTTTCTGCCTACATTTTTAAACTAAGTACGAAAAAATATTTTTTTCGTGGATTTTGACCTCATTCTGGGGGTCTTGCTTCTTTTTTTTTTTTTTTTTTTTTATAAAATCCATGAATTTGTTTTGTTCATGATCAGTCAGTTAAGTGCCATAATTCATACACGCTTGGGCCTGACTGTCTCAAGACATGACTGACAGGGCAGAAGATTTTCTTCGTTTCCAATGAAATTTTCCTGTCTCTTAGTACTCTGGTTAGCTTTTGAAATTTTTGACCGTGCCAATGTGTCTTTGAATCCCAGTGTCGCACTTTCCATCCCTTGTCAGAACGTTTTCCAAATATCTAAATTTCCTTACTTGTTTTACTTTAGTGTTTTTGATTTCATGGTAGTACGTACAGGCTTGATTATTACAGTAAAAATGCCATGGTGTTAGTTTTCATGTTAGCAGAAGCATTAGCAGTCTAACGGTGTGTAGTTGGCATTTTAGGGTCTTCTCTTTGCTAATGGCCATAGATTCAGTTTTCTTATATATATATATATATATATATATATATATATATATATATATATATATATATATTCTCGTTTTCTCTTGCTACCTTCTGTAGGAGGTCCTGCATTTTTCATTTCCATATCTGCTATCAGTAGTGTCATCCCAATATCTTATATTGTTGAGTTATTGGCCGCCAATGACAAATCCTGCAAGGACTTCGGTCAGTTAAATGCCATACGCGATACACGCTTGGGCGATCATCTTTTTCGATTCATGGCCGACTCTACAAAAGGTTCTTTCTCTGTAGGTTGCCGTTTCTTTTTGCGGTAGACTTGCTACCAACCAAGGCTATAGAATTCAGTCCGTCTTGCTATTCAACCCATGGGTGAGAGAGAGATAGATTTATGCCTTTCCATGAGTATTTGTGCGTGTAACCACTACTT
The DNA here is from genome assembly GCA_037127315.1 of Ascarosepion bandense. Lineage (NCBI taxonomy): Eukaryota > Metazoa > Mollusca > Cephalopoda > Sepiida > Sepiidae > Ascarosepion > Ascarosepion bandense. Next base: position 2,086,487 of record JBBBDQ010000558.1, read on the forward strand.
CTACTCTATCTGTTTCTTTTCTCGCACTTCCCGCCTGCAGAACTCCCTTCCGTATACTTACTTCCCTGATAGTTACATTTTTCAAGAGTTTAAGAGCAACGTCAACTTCCATCTTTCTAATAGCCATCTTTCTACTTAACCTTTCTCGGACACGATACCCCCTGTAACTTGTTCTTTTTTTTTCTCTATCTATCTCTCTCTCTCTCTCTTCCCTCGTGTAACCCCCTGTGCACCAGTGGCAGTACTGCTTTGCTTGAGATAAAACGATTATAAAAAAAAGTGGATGCAACGTACAAGACTAGAATTCGAACTCTGCTCTTTGATTTCTCATTTCAATCTTTTATCCATTACACCACAACGCACATTTGCAAGCAGATTTTTTTCTTCCTTTCAAAGTCAGCAAAACGCATTTAGATTACCATCTGAGAGTGATTAATTTAGTCTAAGTAACCTTCCTTTTGTAAGCAGAATGAAGAATTGCGAGCTGTTTGTGATTTATATTATTTACTCAGTGGCATTTTGTTTCCTATTTTTTAAATGGTTGCACTGTTTTGTCCTCAATTGGGCTCTGGACAGCAAGAAACGATAAAGGTTGTTTTTTTTTTTTTGTAGTTGGTCAAAATTGTATCGATTCACCATTTTTTCTTGTAGTTTTTTAAACTGTGTCCTTCCTACTTCTTTGTCTTATATATATATATATATATATATATATATATATATATATATATATATATATAATGTAACAAATGTATGAGTGAACGTTTGACAAGGAAAACATCATGGCAGCGGACACAAAAATGGCAACGCGCGTGCGCGACCAGACTGAGAGCGAGGCACATTTTCATTTGCATAAGCGTATGCCTTGCCAGCATAAAAGCTGAGAGTTTGCGAGGGTAGTCAGTTTGTATTTGAGTTTTAACTCACACGTGTAGTTCGGCTCGGCTCGGTTCGGTGTCTGTCTAAGAAGAAGAAGACTACGGGGAAGACAAAAACTACAGAAAGATTACATGTTAATAATGTTAAATTGTAATGATGCTTTGTGCTACAATTGCTGTTTGTTGTGGTGGTGGGGTCAGGAGTTTCCTGGTAGAAAGACATTTTGGGCAAGCAGGGGTTTTTTTTGTCATAAAGTGTTCGATATCAAGATCGAATAGATCGTTAATAGAATTGATGTGGAGAAGTTTGTCACTTAGCTGAACGGTGTTATTTCAGTTATGCCGACTTCGAAATTTCGTAAAGGTATTATTATCTTCACTATTCAGGGTTTCTTTTTACTGTTGCCGTTTCACAATTTTTTACGTATTTATATGAAGTTGGATATCTTTGTGTGTAAGTGGTTCTTTTTCTTTGATAAATGTTGTTTCTTAAGCGGTGCAGAATTTGAAGGTGGTTAATCGCGTTTATTCTTGTTTATTGTGTCGTGCTTAAATGTATGTCTGCTTAATTACTTTACATTAAATTGACCTCTTTTTTACCATTTTGGGTTAACCACTTTTACTGTGTTGGGTTGACTTTTTTAACGTATCAATACATGTCAGCTTAAAATATTAGGCCATGATTAAGTGTTTGTGTCTGTGTATGTGTGTTGGTTGTTTTTGCATTATTTGTGGGCTTGGTGTTTTTTTTGTTTTTTTTTTGTTTAGTGTTGTATTGTCTAGTTGTTCGTTTTCTGCTTTCTTTGTCTTCCGTTTTTTTTATACATGTATATTTATATCAATATGTGGTAGTTTTGGGGTTGCGTTTGAAGTCGATATGACTGAAATAATACTGCTCAATTAAGTGACTACCTTCTTTACTTTAATTCTATTATGTTAATAATATACTTTTAAAATGTTTTTAAAGGCATAATAAAATGATGTGTCCCACTCACAGATTATTTAATAATGATGGTGATGATGATGGGAGATGTCGCGATTCAGTATGAGCATGGGGTATTGCACAAAAAACTAGAAATTGTGCTTGGATATAGAATTTGCATCAACATAGCTGTTGCATTTTCTAGAGATAATAGAACACTTAATAAAAAGGAGGAACATCAGGGAGACTTGTTTTAAATGTCTAGTGTACAAATCTTGGTCAATGAAGAGGGTGTAAGTCAACCCTATCGTTATTGGTGCCTTGGGCATTATAAGTACGCTGCACGTGAAGTAAAGAAAATGGGATTAATGCCAAGACTGAACACTAACAGAAGACACCTTGGAACTACTCACAGAGTTTGTCAACTGTACGAAGAGTGACCGAATTAAGATGAATAATGTGCCACCCAGTCGACTGATTGTGAACAGCTGATACTTTGGATCCACGTAATAATATAGGAAAATATTGTTAATTATTTGATGTGTGCATGAAAAAATCTTTGGAGTAAAGGTCTGTACAAAAAGAAAAAAAAGCTGAAACGCGAATAGACTTGAATATACAAAATTTAGGACCGGTAAAAAAAAAAAAAAAAAAACGGGAGACCCTGACAGCAACTTCCGATAAGACACCATGTAAAATTGATGGCGTGTAATGCGCTAATGTTTGTTTTAATCGAAGATATTTCATTAATAAAACAGAAGAGCCAAGCGTGACCATTAAAGATTGCGCCTGATGATTAAAAAAAAATTACACATTTTCTTTCTTTCTTTCTTTCTTTCTTTCTTTCTTTCTTTCTTTCTAAGGCTATTCATATCTAGCTCTTAGCATGTTCATATCTATCTATCTATCTATCTATCTATCTATCTAAGCCTATTCATATATATATGAACTCTATCATCTATCTATGACTACACTGAGATAGATAGATAGATAGATAGATAGATAGATAGATAGATAGATAGATAGATAGACCAAGCTGTGATAGATAGATAGATAGATAGATAGATAGACCAAGCTGTGATAGATAGATAGATAGATAGATAGATAGACCAAGCTGTGATAGATAGATAGATAGATAGATAGATAGATAGATAGATAGATAGATAGATAGACCAAGCTGTGATAGATAGATAGATAGATAAATAGATAGATAGACCAAGCTGTGATAGATAGATAGAAAAATAGATAGATAGACCAAGCTATGATAGATAGATAAATAGATAGATAGACCAAGCTGTGATAGATAGATAGATAAATAGATAGATAGACCAAGCTGTGATAGATAGATAGATAGATAGATAGATGACGAAAGGGTTGATATATATATATATATATATATATATATATATATATATATTATTCATCCACATACAAGTCTGTTTCGCTGTATCACAGCTCACCAGTGTGGCTAGACACATCCACTTGCTTCTGGGTGCGATCGAAACTCGACCGATTTGCTGTAAGTCGGAGTCGCTACCCACTAAGTCATATATAATGCTTTCATGCATATTTATTTCAACCCGTTCATATCTATCTATCTATCTATCTATCTATCTATCTATCTATCTATCTATCTATCTATCTATCTATATATCTATCTATCTATCTATCTGTTGCTCAGTTATAAATTGACGGGGTGGTTTGAATAAAAGAGGTGACTTTTAATAAGCTTTTTATGTTGATTTTTAAGATTGCTTTTCAATAACTCAACGCCACGTTTTCGAATGCTCGCTGTCTAAATTGCGTGGCGATGTTGAGGAAAGTCTATTGCATAGGGATGAGGGTTAGAATAAGGATGTCCCCGTGGATTTACCCCGAAAAGGAATACTCGTCCCGGTCACTCATTCTGAAACTCAAATCCCCAACAAATATTATTTATACTATTTCTCTCTTTATTTGTCTATAGTTCCTATTTGAGGTAATAGTTACATTATTTATATTGTTCGGACTGTTGTCCTCTTCTTTATTGTCATGTTTACGACATTTCAGTCGTTGTACGCGCCATCCTTCTTCAGTACTTTAGCCAGGTAATGAACTGACAACTCTTTAGGTCAAGTCACTGGATCTAACCAATGCATTTATCCACTAGTCCATGTGTCCTTGAGGACGTCAGTGTATGGATTTTTGTGACTTATGAACCTTATGTCTCAGTAACGAGATCTCATATTGCAATAGAGCAGTGATCAATAAATAACTTAAAGAGTTGAGTTAAAGGGAGATAACTAAAACATCCAGTAGTGGCATGATTTATGGAACGAGAACAATATAACACAGTGATCGAAATAAATGGTTCGGTTTCAAATTATAATCAACGGTCAAAACGTAGTGAATATGGCAATAAAGATCAGGACAAACAGTCCGAATACTGTAAATAATGTTTTCTCTCTTTGTCAATGCACTTAATTTCCTTCTTTCTCTCAAAAGTCTATATGGTCAATGTTACAATGAATCGAGGTCTTTTTTCTGAATTAATAATTAAAAGAATAATAATAAACATTTTTTCACAAAAATGATCAGTGAAAAATCTCATGAAAACATTTGACCTATGGCCTCTGCTTGGGACCCGGAAGGAAATCAGTATATTACAGAAATCTACGCCCTGGCTTTTTCCCTAATTCACCTTTTTTAACAGAATTACTACTCTCCCAAACAAACGTACAAAACAGTATCAAGAAAACAAAAGAAAATGGTTGAATCCGTCAGCACAGCTATAAAAACAATATCTCTACACTTGACAGTATTTGACGCAATTTTCAGTTAAGAGTATAAAAATGCCGTTTTTTAAATTCTTTCAGTTGCTAAGGACATTTTGTTTTGTTACTATTCGTTACTTTCTTTTTAATTAATTCATTTTGTTTTTTGCCTTGAAAGAATCATCATTGGATGAAACGCGTTGGCAACTAATACTGTTTTCCCATTGTCTCTTACATTTATAAATATTGTCTTTTCTACAGGTTAACTCAGAGATTTTTCAAATATTACAGAAATCAAAAAAAAATAATAATAATAATAATGAAGTAAAAATAAATGTGATGTACGAAACACAGACACGATGGAAAAATAAAACTCTTCATAGTCAATACTCAACTCTTTATATATATATATATATATATATATATATATATATATATATATATATATATATATATCACCCCAAGCAAGGCATTTCACTGCCACTGTTGTGCAGGGGATTACATAAGAGGAAAGTTATGAGAAAGAATGACAGGTTATAGGGGGTGTCAGGAAGAGGGTAAGAGAATAATGAAGAGAGTGGTGTGGACGGAGAAAGGAGCATGAGAAAGAGAGGATGCAGGTTAGTGAGATAGAAGATGACTATTGACTTTACATTTAAATTCTTGGAGATTGTATCCGTCGGGAAAGCAAGTAAACGGAAGGGAGTTCCACAGGCGGGAAATACGAGAAAAGAAGCTGATGGATCTGCGTTTATATCTTGTTGATTTCACAGTAAAAGGGTGGGATCTTGTTGCTAATCTTCGGGCTTGAGTAAATTCATATATAGGGGGCACCAGTGAGCTAAGTTCATCGGAACAGAAGCCGTATTTGTAGAAGAGACACCGGGAAGCCACATTGCGCCGGTGAGAAAGTGACTGTATTTGAGCTGCCAAATCGGGATCGATCCCATTACAGATTCACCGTTGGATTTTGTTAAGGACCCCTAGGTGGATAGCAGGAGCACCCGACCAGATATGGCAGCAGTATTCAATGCACGTCCCAAAAACTCGTACCAAAAAACCTGATATAGGCAAACCTCGTATACATCGGCGGTTACGTTGTGTAGCATTAAAAGCTGAAACCGAAGATTTTATTCCTGCTGCACAGGACCAATGAGGATATCAATAATTCTAGTTGTAGTTGGAACCCTAGGTTTGGTTCGAAAAGGTTCCGATAGGCTCACTGAAGGAATTCCGACTAGTCCATGTCTTGAAGAAATACAAAAAATTGTTCTCACAAGTACAGCTCACACTTTACGAATGACTTTATCTTTGTAAAAGGCGTGTGATCTTAGATGTGTGTTTTCTTTTTTTACAAAAATGCTCAGGAAAAAATACCATGACCCCATTTCTGAACTTAGGTCACAGGTTGGGATCCGGAAGGAAATGACTATAGAACAAAAATGAAAGGAAATAAAAAAATTAAAAAAAACACATTGAAAGAATCCGTGGAAACCCCAGCTTAAGAGATATACAAACAATTGTCTTGTCAAGTACAGCCCTCACACTAAGGAGAACTTTGTCTATGTAATGCTAGGGATGTTAGGGGAGATAGAAAAAACATGAAATGGAGCCATAACAAAACACACCACGACCTGCCTTAGGTCTTCCCGCAGACTTGGTAGATAGTGCGACCATAGCATAAATCGAAATATAATGAAAAATGACACAATAACAATAATAGCAATAACAATAATAACAATAATAATAATAACAATAAAAAGAAGAAGAAGAAGAAGAAGAAGAAGAAGAAGAAGAAGCAGAAGAAGAAGAAAAGTAATAACAGAATACTTCACCAAAAAAGTGTATAGAAAAGAATAAAACAAATATGGCATTGAATTGAAAAGGGAATTCGAATGAATAAAATAATGATTATATGGAGTAGATAGACTAAACTATCGCCCGGTTCACACTCCACCCATGTCTATTGAACAGATGAAGAGGCTCATCCCTTGTTCCCTGTTTAGGATGTGGTTTCCGGCTTTCTCTTTTCCAATCTTTTCACTCTTACGTAGCCCCCTGCGCATCAGTGGCGTTACCGCCTTGCTTGGGGTGATATGATAAAAAAAAAAATTAATTTAGCTTCGCCCCAAACCGCCAGCTGATTTAAAACCAAAACAATAAACTTAAATAACCTCGTCAGATCGAGACTTTTATATGGACGACATGTGTAGCGATAAACCCGTTCAGAAATATGTAAACCGATTTCCACTTATCAATGATTTCAATGTCTCCGAGCGAGAAAAACCTGTGGATCTTGGTCAAGAGTATCCTTCTTCGATCCCCGATCCTCGTAGAACTGTACAACATAATAGATACCACATCACTTGAGGACAGCAGAAACTAAAATGAATACCACGAATAACTCGAACAATAATAATAAGAAGAAGAAGAAGAAAAAGAAGAAGAAGAAGAAAGAAAAAATATTCAATAATAAAAGAAGGCAGTAAATACAAACAAGATTTACCGTTAGTAGATTCTGTAGAAAAGCAAAACGGAAGCCAAGAACCAACTATTGCAGCAAGATAGTATGAAAAAGAAAGCTAAGGATAAAGCTCTTGAACAGATGAAACAGCGCTGGCAAGACAAACCTCTGCATGGCCAATATCCAGAACGTGCCAATATATCCAATGTTGATAAAGCTAATACTCATCGATGGTTACGTGCATCTGGATTAAAGTCTGAGACTGAAGGCTTTATTCTTGCAGTGTATGACCAAAGTCTTTTCACTAGAAACTTTCAGGAAAATATTATACATAATAATGTGGATCCAAAATGCAGGTTTTGGGATAAACACCAAGAAACAATAGACCATCTAATCTCATGATGTTCTGTACTTGCCCCAAATGAATATAAAAATCGTCACGATAGAGTGGGGCAATATTTACATTGGACAATGTGGTGCAAACACTATGGAAAATCTGTAAACAGACACTGGTATGAACATCACCCAGCACCGGTTACACAAATAGAAGATGTCACAATTCTATGGGATTACACCATCTACACAGACAGAAAAATTGAAGCAAATAGGCCGGGCATTATTGTTAAAAACCAGAAAGAAAAAAACTTGTCTAATAATTGATATGGCTTGTCCAGAGGATTGTAACATAGCAACCAAAGAATTCGAAAAACTGTCAAAATATAAAGACCTGGAAATTGAAATAGGAAAAAAATATGGAAATTGAAAACGAGAATCGTGCCAGTGATAGTAGGCGCACTTGGAATGATAAAAAATGGAGCAAAACAACACATTGAAAGAATCTCTGGAAACCCCAGCTTAAGAGATATACAAAAAATTGTCTTTTTAAGTACAGACCACACACTAAGGAGAACTTTATCTATGTAACGCTAGGGATGATAGGGGAGATAGAAAAAACATGAAATGAAGCCATAACAACACACTACGACCTGCCTTAAGTCTTTCCGTAGACTTGGTTGGTAGGGCGACCATAGCAGAAATCGAAACATGATGAAAAATAACAACAACAACAACAACAACATAATAATAATAATAATAATAATAATAATAATAATAATAATAATCAATATGTCGACGTTCAAACAAAAGGTTAGTAGGGAAACCTTCACCAATAGTAGAAAGATCGATAACGACTACTGAACTTGAGAAACGTATTTTCCTGAAAAAAATTGTTTTAAGAGAAACGTTTTATAAATTTCAACCGACTCGAATGTTTCCTTATAAGGAAGCTGTGGTACCCGTATAGTATTGAGCTACATGCCATTGTTATCTACAGCTAAAATCTAGACGGGCTTGTGATCTGCATTCAAAATTATAACGTTTAAACTATAAAAGCTGATTCGGTTTATATGCCAAACTAACCGGAAGTCGAGTAAAAATATGTAGATTTACACAAAGACAGGCGTTAATCTTCAAAGAAGGCAACCAACTGAAAGCTGAACCTTTCAGATGTCCCCCCCAAGTAATCTGACCTCTACAGGTTTCTTTGAATGTTTCTGAAATGTTTTTTTAACTAGTAATTATGGTGAGCAGGTGGTAATCTTCAAAGAAAGAGACTTTAATTGAAGTTTGAACTTGTCAGAAAGAGGTGAGGACTGCATCTTAATACTAAGCATTCATTTTGGAAACTTTAGACATTGCTGTAGATCACAAGCTATGCGAAAAACATAGATATAGATCACATACTATACCAGCACCAATATACCTAACAATAAACATTGAGATATACACCGTTACTTTAGCTATTATTCAAGGATATACAGAAGCATGAATAAGATTAAAACAATTTATTAGGTACATCATAATACAAAATAAAGACATTTCAAGATCATCATTTAAAATAATGATATTTTATTTTATTTATCACAGAAAATAAATAATATATAAAATATATATACCAACCTTAAATGTTCTAAAGTTTTAATATTAAATCCAAGACTTGGTGATATTGTGTCTATATCCTCACCGTTAAATTTCTTTAGGACTCTAGTTTGTGATTTATACTAACAGCCATAATTATTAGGCCACCACATTTTTTTAAATGATGTATTTTATACTATTTTTAGTATTTATTGCTAAGTGGATAATTCTAAATGAAAACAGAATGGTTCTTTTGTTATTAACTTTGCAAAATTTTACAAGGCATGGCAGCAAAAATGAACTCGTCAGAAATCACCCTAAATTTTCTTCGTTCTTTCATTAATAAAACTGCAATATAGGTAATTACTAAATATTTATAAATTCATTTGATGCACATGTTATTGTGAAGTATTAACAAAAGACCCATTCTATTTTCATTGACAATTATTCTCTTGGCAATAAATACTAAAAATATTATGAAATACATCATTTTTAGGTACCTCTACTGTTCAGTATAAATTTTCAATACCTGATTTTAAAATTAAATTTTTGAAATAAATAATTTCTATTTTAACTTTAAAATTAGCTTTAATTGAAAGTCAAGAGATTAAATTCAGTAATTCCAGTAAACAAAATACACTTGCGTATTTTAAACTGAAATTATATTGATTGGAATCTAAAATTTTTCAGATTAAAAAAAATTAAACGTACCGCCATTTTTTGATTGATCGACACATTTACGTAAACAGTAGCCACATTTCTGTTTGAAAAATCTGGCAAAAATAAAATATACGTCACTGACACGTTATTAAAGTCAATTTTTTAAATTAAAACTTACCTTTATCTGATTTCAAACAATTTTACTTGCTTACTATCTAAAATATTTGGTAAAATTTTTTATCAGTTACTGTAGTTCGGGTGTCAGAGTTTATCTTAGGTGTTGACAGCTGTTAATGAGAACCAGAAGCTGCCAAGAAGGCTAATTAGGGAGACCATAGGCGACAAAAATATACGAATTTAATTTTTTATGTAAGGGAAGACAACCCTTGAATCACGTGACCATAAATATCACGTACAACCACCCGTACAAATAAAAATGCGGGCAATCAAAATGCACACAATTGTTTTAATTTTTTTTTTAATCATGTCACCCCAAGCAAGGCATTCCACTGCCACTATAGCGCAGGGGGTTACACAGGGCGATAGACGAGTTAGGATGTACATAGGGGGAGAGTTGGAGAGAATGGGAGGGATAGTGTGTTAGGAGGTGTCTATTGACCTTACATTTAAACACCTGGAGGTTATAGCCGTCGGGGAAGCAAGCATGCGGAAGGGAATTCCACAGGCGGGAAGTGCGAGAAAAGAAGCTGTTGGAGTAGAAATTGCGGTTACATTTCATCGGTTTCACTGTAAAAGGGTGGGACCTAGTTGCCAATCTAGTATCTCATGCAAACTCACACCTAGGGGGCACCAGTGATTTAAGTTCATCAGAGCAAAAGCCATGAAAATATTTATAGAAGAGGCACAGGGAAGCCACGTCACGCCGGTGAGAGAGTAACTACAGGCGGTCAGCTAAGTCGGTATCAATCACGTTACAGATTCTTCGCTGTATTTTGTCAAGAATCTTATTTTAAAAATTGACGGGGTCAATCATTTGTAATAAGCTTTTAAATTTTCGATTAGTAATTTTAGTCTTCACGCATTAATTACATACCCCTAGCCGGCCCAAAAGAGGAAGAAATTTAACAATAATTTTGAAACTTTTTATATGTAATTTTTATATATTAAAAAATTTTAAAAATGAAAATAATTCTTGTAAAAATTAATTATTCATTGAATTCTTGTTTTTTTTTCTTTTCAGACTATGATATGCTTAATTTATATTGTTCATAAAAGCAATCAGAAGTTTATTCACATAAAAATTGGCATAGTTATTGCATTTTTCGCAATTCGGATATATCTTTTAGAAAGTCGGGACAATTGAAGAAAAAATAATGTTGATTAGCATTCCTTAATGACTCCTGAATTTAATTATATTAGGCTTATTGCTGCCCGTTGTCTTTTGCCCGTTGAATTTTTAAGCATTTCTGGAAATTAATTACTGGTGGGGGGAACATATGTAAAAAATATTTTTACTAATATTTTATACAAAATAATTATTTCAAAATTGATTTCAGTCAATTATGAATAAGTCCTGAAATTTTCATCAAAATCCAACCATTATTTGATTTTTGCAAGGATTTCCAAATTAATGTGTCTTTCACGGTCAAAAAAGTGCATTGTGCAATATTACGTTGTTTTTTTTTACTTAATAAACGTTGCGGCAATTTAGGTCTCGCACTGAGGTAAGAAAAAAAAGATTTTTTACCAATATTTCGAACGTGTTAGAAATAATTAAAAAATTTTAAAAATAATTAAAAAATGCTTTGATCTATTCTCTTAATGATAATATAAACATTTTGCCGATAAATCCTTGTTTTTATTTAGTTTGGGGCCTTTTTCCTTCATACTATGCTGTTTTTTTCAGCGATTTTGTGGAGGTACCTATTTTTTTAACACTGAGGTTGCCTAATAATTATGGCCGGTAGTGTACATTTTGTTATAAATGTGCAACTCTGATTAAAAGAGTGAGTTACAAGTAAAACTTCAAGTGGTAATCTCCAAAGAAGGTAACTAATTGAAATCTGAATTTATCATATGCCCTCCAAGTAATCTGACCTCTGCATTTCCCATTAAAATGTTTTTGAAATGTAGATACCACCATTTTTTACTAGTAATTATGGTGGGCAGGTGGTAATCTTCAAAGGCGGTGAACTTGAGAGAAAAGTGTGTGTGTGGGGGGGGGACTGCACCTTAGTACTAAGCTTGTATTTTGGAAACTTTAGACATTGTTGTAGATCACAAAACATGCATCTTTTTTTTAATAATTTCACACCAAGCAAAGAATTCTACTGCCACTGTTGCGCAGGGGGTTACATAGGGGAAAGTGATGTGAAAGAGGGGTTAGTTATATGAAATGTTAGGAGGAGGGTAATAGACGGATGAGAATACAGGTGTAATGGGGATGGAGTGGGTCGAGAAAAGAGCTTGAGAGAAAGGATGTGAGTTAGTGAGATAGGAAATGTCTATTGACCTTACATTTAAATTCATGCAGATTGTAGCTGTCGGGGAAGCAATTATATGGAAGGGAATTCCACAGGCGGGATGTGCGAGAAAAGAAGCTGTTAGAGTAGAAATTGCGGTTACATTTTATCGGTTTCACTGTAAAAGGGTGGAACCTAGTTGCTAGTCTAGTAGCTCGTGTAAATTCATACATAAGGGGCACCAGTGAGGCAAGCTCATTGGAGAAGAAGCCGTGAAAGTATTTGTAGAAGAGGCACAGGGAAGCCACGTTACGCTGGTGAGAGAACGACTGAAGCTGGTCTGCCAAGTCGGTTTCGATTACATTACAGATTCTCCGTTGGATTTTGTCAAGAACCCCGAGGAGAATAGCAGAGGCACCCGACCAGATGTGAGCAGTATTCAATACACGGGCGGATGGTAGATTTATATATGTGCAGGATAGACTCAGACGAGAAAACTTCTTGGCCCTGCACAGTGAACCGAGCTTCTTATCAGCGGATTTAGCTATGGATTCGATATAGGCTTTCTACTTGATGTTCGCTGAGAGTGTCAGGCCAAGGAGGCGTAGTGTTTTGCTCTAAGGGAGGCTAGCCTGAGCCATGCTAATGGGGGTGGGGGGTAGGAGCGATTGTCAATGATGGTTAACAGATAGCAGCTTCATTTTGGAAGTATTAAAATTTACGAGCCATTTCTTACCCCAGACAACCACGGATTGGAGGTCCTTCTTAAGCTCGGCAGCGAGGTTCGCTTTGTCAACCACAGCAGATTTTTGATCGAGTCGAGAGTAAACGGTAATGTCGTCAGCGTCTATGCCTACTTGGGACCTTATTACATCGGGGAGATCGTTAATATAGATCAGGAAAAGCGCAGGACCTAGAATAGAGCCTTGAGGGACACCCGCGTTCATATGGTAGTTTTGGGAGGCATGTCCGTTCAATACTACCTTAGATCACATATTATACAAGCACCAAAACGGTTATGGTTATCATCAACATTTTCATTTTCTGAAATGGTTAACATGATGAAAGACAGATTCCGAAAGTTTGTGATGCAAGTTTGTGTCTCTTCGGAAAATTTTCTTTCGTTTAAGATTTTACGCTCTTTCTGAGCATGCAAGCAACGATGAGGAAAGAATGGCAACAAAAAGGAAATTGATACTGAGCATCAGGAAGAGACAACTGAAGTTCCTGGGACACGCAATGAGGAAGGAGAGCCTGGAGAACCTGATATTGACTGGCCAGATAGAAGGAAAGAGAGACAGAGGAAGGCAGCGGATAACATATTTGCAGGGCCTGATCAGGTGGATGACGGAACGGGGGTTGACAGGAGTAACGGGAACAAACATACTAGGAGCCACAAGGGATAGGGAGACTTGGAGAACCATGATCGCTTACGTTCTGAAAGGACAGGGCACATAGAAGAAGAAGAAGCTTTATTGAGCAAAAAAAAATGTATTGACCAGGAAGACTATGACAAAATAAAAATAAAAATAGCAATAGACTAAAACTAATTTTAATAAGAAGGAGGGGAGGGGGGAGGAGGAGGAGGAGGAGGAGGAGGAGGGGCAAAAATTTGCTGGCCTCTGAGTTTAGCGCCAACGCCATAGAAAATTCATGGCATGCGTTGTGTCCGTTTATTTATTTATTGCTTTCGACCGAGATTAGATCAATAAAATGTCTGGAAAACAAAAACGTAACCCACCCACCCCACCCCAAACACACACACACGCGCACACACAAGCATCGTGTCGAAGGGACTATCCAAAAACATGGACAATTAACGGCGCAAAATGTCTTTCTCGAAGAAATAAAAAAATCTATTGACAACAATTACGAATTTAATTCGAGTGAAGTTCTGAGTACCCGGCAAAACCTGGGAAATTCTAAATGACTTGACAAATGGACAAACTGATCGAGCGCGCGCACGCGCGCACACACACACACACACAAAATGAGAGAGAGAGACACACACACACACATATACACATTCACATACACGCACATACACACACGTGTACACGCATACAAGCACACGCATTCACAAGCACACAAAGACGCGCACATTTACATATGCACATATTCGCACGCACAGATAATCAAACCTGCACATACTTACTAAGACGCAAAAAAGTCCAGGCAAGGCCTCTGATTTGGAGGTTGTGAGGAGCTTGGAACCACCTCTTCATTGCTTTTGTCCCCAGGTCCACTCTGACCAGGAGTGGTAGCACCTGTTAGGGTCCCAGCTATGGGTAAATAGTTAACTCCCGAACTGGGGTCAAAATACTAAGAAAGTGTAAAAATAGACTTTTGTAGAAATCTAAACTTATTTATAAATAGAACTTTGTCTGTGTGTGTATGTATGTATGTGTGTGTGTGTGTGTGTGTGTGTCCGGTACTTATAGACTCCGAAACAACTGCATCGATTTTCTTGAAAATTTACACAGTTGTACTATAAGCGTCAGCCAGTGTTCTTAGCTAGGTTTTGTGTCGAGGTACGCCCGATAAATATCGAAAATCGATAATCGAAAAAATCGGGTTATAGAAGGAGTGGTCCGATTTTAATCAAATTTGATACAATCATAGACAAAGACATAAGAGAACGATATTCAGAAGTTTCAAGGTTGAAGTTCTTACAATAGTGCAGAAAATCGATAATATATATATAAAAGGCAAGATGTTTATGTGTGTGTCTGTTTATCTGCCTGTATGTCTGTATTTTTTTTTTCAGCCCTTTTATTTTAGTTTTTGCTTCGGGTTTGGCTCTAAGTGGGTATAATTGTAGTTCTTAGTCTCAGCCATGATTCCATTTACTCAGAGGACTTATTTAGCCTTCAAAATTCAGTTTACGACGAAAAAAACTTATTTGATATCGATACCAGGAAATCAAAATTTGACTTACATTCATTCATTTTTCTTTCAGTCTACGGTTTCGCTTTAACTGGAAACAACTATTGATTTTTAGTCTTTCGTGCCAACGTCTAAAGAGTCTGAGCTTCAGGACCATAGATTAGTTTTAAAGCTTTCATTACACCTGAGCAACGCCGAGCTATACTGCTAGTAGGTACATAAAAATAGACTTTTATAAAAAAAAAATATATATATATACATTTTTGAAGAAAAAAAGATAATTGCCAGCAAAACACTTTTGAATACAAAACTAGAAAACATCTTTGGTTTTCTAAAACAATTTTTTTTTTTAAATTTTCATCAAAATCTGACGAAATGAACCTTCTCAATATGACCGAATATTAACAAAAATTACCTTAAAACCGAATGTGCGTTGTAGTGCAGTGGATACTCGGAACGACAAATCGGGGTACCGAGTTCGAATTCCAGTTGAATTCCTTGCATTCAAATACCCTTCGGAAAGGTATTAATCCGTCTTCCCTCCAGTTATTGGTTAAATAATAAGACAGATTGGGTTCTATAGCCTTGGCTGGCAACCAGTCTACCGCAGAAAGCAATGGCAACCTACGGCGAGATAATCTTCTGCCCAGTCAGTCATATCTTTTTCGTGGCATGATCGCCAAGCGTGTATCACGTATGGCATTTAACTGACTGACCTTAAACCTATATCTTTTTGGCATTAAATAACTCACAGAGGTTGATATACCGTTAAACAAAACTCAAACTCAAACAGACACAGACACGAGCATTTACATACACACCAACACACACACACACGCACACACACACACGTGCGCACAAGCAAACTTGAAAAATTTAACACTCACACAACATATTGAAAGGCAAAAGAGAGAGAGAAAAACAGCGAATACGCATGCGTCGGAATATTCCGAGTCAATTTTCCATCAAAAACTGCCATTAAATACTGTGACCTCCATCATGAGGGCGGCTCCACTCAACACTTACGACAAAGGGTGAGCTGTGAAAATAATAGTAGCCAGTTAACACTAGTTAGATCGGCAGTGTTAAGTAAAATTAGCACGATAATAAGCTAAAATTTAAATATCTAATTTTTTTTTAATCGTATCAACCCGAGCAAGGCGGTAACGCTACTGATGTGCAGTGGGATACATAAGAGTAAAAAATGAGATAGGAGGAGAGTAAAGAGAAAGACTAACCAGTTAAGGATGGGAATACAGGTGTGATGACAGTTGCAAAGGTGGAAAGAAAGGAAAAGATAAACAGGGTGGTGTAGAAAGAACTAGAGTCAGGTAGTTGAGAGATGGGTATTGACATTGCATTTAAATTCCTAGAGGTTGTAGCCGTCAGCAAAGCAAGAATTCCGAACCGAGTTCCACAGGCGGGAAGTGCGGGAAAAGAAGCTCAGGAGTAGAATTGTCATCTGCATTTGGTTGATCTAACTGTGAATGGGTGAGACCCAGTTGCTAGTCTGGTTGCATGAGTAAACACCTGTTGCAGGGGCACCAGTGATTTAAGTTCGTTGGAGCAGAAGCCATGAAAATATTTATAGAACAGACAGAGGGAAGCCACATCCCGTCGGTGAGAAAGTGGCTGGAGTCGAGCAGCCAAGTCGGTACCTATCACATTACTGATTCTCCTTTGGAGCCAGTCAAGAACATTGAGATGAACAGCGGGTGCGCTTGACCATATATGACAATAGTTTTCCATGCACGGGCGGATGGTTGATTTGTATATATGCAGGATGCATTCAGGAGAAAAATGATAACAGGCAAAACATTCCTATTCTTCGGTGGTCAACAGGCGATTCAAATCAAATTTGGTCAGTCTGCTTATCGGTCAAGGAGAGAGTCAGACGGGAATATCACATAACAGTATGAAGAGTGTCATCTGTATTGTAGCTGATTCCTCGCAAAGTAAGGAGAGAAACACCGGAGACAGGTGTCACTTCTTTATTACTGGTAATTGTCAACAACAAAGTTAAGATTACAATCACCATATGTAAAGTTAAGGCACTGTACCAATGTGGAGGAAAGTTAGAAAATGTAAAAAAAAAAAAAATAAAAGACTGAATATTAATACTCTGGAAATATTTTCACGACTTCTGATCTGACAAGACTCTTCCCCTGATGCTCCGACCACATAAATTTACTTGTGCTACTAAATAGGCATCCCACACTTTCACTGTCAAAACAGTCAAATGTAACACATCCATTTCTACTCCATCAGCTTCTTTTCTCGCACTTCCTACCTTGTGGAACTCCCTTGTAATGAACAAAACAACATCTAGATTTAAAATTAAAATGCTAAGCACTGACTTCGAATTTACAAACTTTGCTTAAGACACTCGCAAGAGCGAATCCAAAACAAAACTCGTTAAATTTCACACCTTGATGCGAAATGTTTTTCGGCAAATAGGAAACTAGGATACATCATAAACAAAATTCAAATAATCTTCAATTAACAGAAAGAAATTCTTTTACTGACTCTTTTCGCGATCCGACGCGAAGTTTGTTCGTCGTCAAATGGAAAGGCCAGAATCACGTCCGGGAGTGAATTCCCAAATGACCTTTTCGAGCCCCACAAACAAAATAAAAGCTCGAGAGAGAAGATGACGAGTGTAATTAACACGTCCCTTGACAAACGTCAAACGATAGCTGTTATTGTCTCTATCTTTCTCTCTCACCTCTCACCTCCTTCCTCTTCACCGTTCACCCGTCTGCCTTTTCTTATACTTGATAACCGAACGGAACCCTTTAAGACCGAGCGATTACTCCAAAGACATTCCTACCCAACGATAACGCTCATACATACATACATACACACAAGTTACTACTACCAACTCTTAATACCCTTAACTCTTTACTAACGTTTTCTCATGAGCATTTAACTTAATGTTATTAATTTTCTCTTAATAAATTTCTATTTAAACATACAAAAGATGTACTTTTATTCTTTCACTAATCCACATTTTGATAACCTTACGATAATTCCGATGATATCTGATAAAACCTTAAGTTGTGGGGATTGTCGTCTATGTTGGTGAATTGGCCTTGTACCAGACATGACTGACTGTTATTACAACTAAAGCGGTGACTCCTCTTACTACATTGGTGGCACCTCCTAGCACACTCTTCTGTTTATTTGCTTCTCTGATAACGGCAATCTTCAAAAGTTTAAATGCAACGTCAATTGCTATCTTCTATTTCCGTAATACCCATCCTTCGCTTATCCTTTCTTCGACATCACCTGTACCTTATTTTCTTTTCTTTTTTTTCTCTCTCACTGTAACTCATTGCGTACCAGTGGCAGTCCTGCCTTGCTTGATGTCAAAAAATTATAAAAAAATCTTGATCAACAATCAGAATTTACAGAAAGAGGGGCGCTTCTTCTTCTGCGTTGTGGTGCAATGAATATCGGCTCAAAATGAGAAATCGAAGAGCCGAGTTCAAATTCCAGTTGAATTCGTTGCATTCATTTACGCGAAAATACCCTTGGGAAAGGTATGAATCCATCTCTTCTTCCTCCAGCTATGGGTTGAATAGAAGGACAGATTGAGATCTATGGCCTTGATTGGCAACCAGTCTACAGCGGAAAGTAATAGCAACATACTGCGGGAAAATATTCTACTTTCTTAGTCATGGATCGCCCAAGCGTATATCACTGACATAGTGATTGCGTTATGGTACCCTTTTACGAGGAATGAACTCTTCCTCTTGCTACATATAAATTACCTGCGGGACTTCTAGAGAGCAGTCAACTCGCGCAGTTGGCAGTCTTACGTACTGTCGAATTCTCTGCCTTCGTGTGGAGAGTATTAACCTAGTTAAGGCTCCGCCGAAGGGTAGAGTCTCGACTGGGGAACATTAGACAGAAATCTTTGGCCGAGCTATATGGCCCGGGGAACCCACATTAAAAAGGCCTTGTGCCACATTTTGCTCTAGTGGGAGGGTAATTAAATACTGCAGTCAACTGTCAGCTCTCTGCATTTGAGCGGAGAGTATTAATCCAGTCGTGGCTCCGCCGAAGGGTAAAATCACGACTGGGGAACATTAGACAGATATTTTTAGCCGGGTTATATGGCACGGAGGACCATCATTAAGAAGGACTCGTGCCACATTTTCCCTTAAGTAGGAGGGCGACTGAATACTGCAGTTGACTGCTTTGGGTATTGTCGAACACTTTGCCTTCGGGCGAAGTGTAATAACCCAGTTGAGGCTCCGCCGAAGAGTAGAGTCTCATCTAGAGAATATTAGACATAATGTTTTGCCCAGGATATATGGCCGGGATTACCCTCATTAAAAAGGCCTTGTGCCACATTTTGTCTTAAGTGGGAAGGCGAATAAATACTGCAGTTACAAGTAGTTACAAGGAGTCAAGAACAGCAGTTAACGAGAGAAGTTAACGACAGCTACTAGTCAGGCAGCATTATAATACCTTAGGACTTACGTAATTCTATATTTGCTTATTATTAACACTTCCTTTAAATATCCTGTTTCTTGTCATACTAATGCACTATTTTGAACCTACCTTTTTCTTCCGTATCTTACTTCCGGCACAAATCGGTCACTACAACTTGGGGCAAAGTTTCGCTACAACTCCACAATGAATTGGCGACGAAGTTCCACAATAGTTTGGAAGGCATATTTTGCTATTCCAATGCGTACTCGGATTTCGGTGTCACGTCACAAGTTAAAAGATTTCGCAGGCATTTCAAATTTCGCGCTTGTTTTTACATCTCCACTTCGTAGTTCGGAGCTTCAGCTTTTTACAATTGATAGTCTTTTCGTCTGGCTTTCCTTTACTGCATAATCTAGGAGTCCCGGTAGTTTTGCTTCTGCGTCTACTCAAATTTTATGCAGAAAGGCACCCACTGAGACAAGAATTTGTGACATTCGCAATGTGGCTACTTTCATGATTAGGCTAAACATATATCTTCACTACTTCCTGTTTTAAATAACTAGGTAACTTTTACTCTTTTATCGTTGCGCGATCATGTCTCGAAAGAAACATGACTGACTAGGCAGAAGATTATCCCCAGTAGGTTGCCATTGCTTTCTACGGTAGACTGGTTGCCGACCAAGGCTATAGAACCCAATCTGTCCTGTTATTTGACTCATAGCTAGAGGGAGAAGAGATGAATTATATTATTACGTAGTAATTAGTGGGGGATCATTTTATTACTTCGTAACATTAGAAAACTGATCCTCCACTTTATGACCAGTAGAAGCCTTAATCATCATTCCAACTATTATATTCAGTCAGTCAGTTAAGTGCCATACGTGATACACGCTTGGGCGATCATGTCTCGAAAGATACATGACTGACTGGGCAGAATATTATCCCGCAATAAGTTGTCATTACATTCTGTGGTAGACTGGTTGCCATCCAAGTCTATAGAACAGAATCTGTCCTGTTAATAACTCATAGCTGGAGAGAAGAGACGGATTAATACCTTTCCCAAGGGTATTTAGGCGTAAGCGAATGCACGGAATTCAACTGGAATTTGAACTCGACTCCCCGATTTCTCGTTTCGAGCCGATATCTCCAATGCACCACAACGCAAAGGGGATAGATTTCCCATATAATTGGCATGCTGACAGCCAAATCGACAGATATTCACCAGCCAGGAGAGTGCAAGGCGATCATGGCTTTCCACATCTCCCTGACCCTGGTGGCTCTCAGCACGCTTTCTCCTGTTGCATCATGCAACTGTTGTTCCGTCATCCACCTGATCAGGTTCTTCCAATATGTTATCCGCTGCTTCCCCGTGTCTCTTTTTCACTCTATCTGGCCTGTTAGTATCAGGTTCTCCAAGCCCTCTTTCCTCATTGCATGTCCCAGGAACTTCAGCTGTCTCTTCCTGATGCTCAGTATTAATTTCCTTTTCGTCTCCATCATTTCCAAAACTTCATCATTGCTCACATGCTCGATCCATGAGATCTGCAGCATCCTTCTGTATAACCACATTTCAGCTGCTTCAAGTTTTTCCTTCATTTTCGAAGATATTGTCCAACATTCACTGCCATATTGAAGAACAGACATCACATAGCAATGCAGTACTCTCCTTTTTGTTTCTAATGAAATTGTCCTGTTTCTTAATACTTTACTTAACTTCTGAAATGCTTCTTTCGCCATTCCAGTTCATCTTCGGATTTCAGTGTCGCACTTTACGTTTTCTGTTAGAACACTTCCTAGGTATTTAAATTTCTGTAATTGGTATTTTGGGCTTCTCTTTTTGCTGATGACCATGCATTCAGTTTTCATGCAGTTTATTTGAAGTCCTTTCTTGTGACTCTCTTTAGCTACCTTCTGTAGAGGGTCTTGTAGTTTTCTTTCTGTGTCTGCTATCAGCACTGTATCATCTGCGCACCTTATATTGTTTAAATTGTTGCCTCCGATAACGAATCCTGGCATAACTTCTAGGGTTCTCAGAATAGTCTCACTGACTGCACTTAAATTCATAAAATCTAGGTAGGATATAATAAAGTTCATTAGAACTATTATCATTTTAAGTATTTGTAAAAAAAAAAAAAAAAGGAACATGTAAGTTACATTACGTGGTTGGAAAAATGACTGAAAGCGAGATGACAGATCAGGACTAATAGCATTGCAGATTCTTCTTTAGATTTTATCAAGAACCTCTAAATATATAGCAGAAGCACCAGAACTGATGTGGCATCAATAATCAAAGCATGGACAAATGGCGGAATTCTAGATATGTGTTGTGGATCCCGGGAATGGGACCCGCACAAATAAATAAACAACGACCAGTAATTGAGATAGAAAATAAGTGTATTAACGTAAGGATAGAGACTTGAATGAAGATTAGTAGTTCAAGAATGTGAGTTGGTAAAAAGTATATGTACAAGTCTCTAGAAGTGAAGCCGTAGTATATTGAGTAGGTCTACGTCGGAGCTGACGGGTACTGCGTAATAATCTTCTCGATGAGTGGAGCACAGAGCTACTATGAACTACTATGTACTGACTGTTAATCTCTCTCTCCCTCTGGACTCTCGTATTCTCCGATTAACTCTCTATGAAAACGCGGTATTCCCCCGTCTCGCTTCTATAGCAGTATTATAAGTATACTCTGTACGAGTCCATCTTTATGTAATATAGATTCTGGAGAGAAAAATTGTCCATCAAGACACAGTGATATAACCTTCTTAGCATATAGACCTAACAATTCATTCAATATCATTTTTCCACTTCATCATTTCAAACGTCAGCTGAGAAGGCGTTACTAGTCATTTTCCTAGAAGTTAGCATCTGTCGTGCTGTGCATAAGCGGAAAAATCTTTCTCCCAGGCGATTAATAGAGGGTAGCTTCGTTTTAGAAGCGTTAACAAGCGATCCCTTGCCTCAAATTTCTACAGCGTCAAGATGATCGTCAAAGTGCACCAGAAAATCGCTGATTTCCAACAGGCAACCATACATGAATAGGGAAAGTGTCGAGTGGAGAATTAGTTAGAGACTGGCAGTCGGCATAAGACGACGACTGCTGATATTACCACCAAAGGAACTGGCCGATAGCAACGCGATTCTTTAGAGCAGTGACCGTCATCTCATCGATTAGTCGAGCTAAATCAACTGGAAGTCCAGTCCCTTATCAGACCGATAAAACGTCAGAAGTGTAGATAAAAACATCAAATATTTATAACCAACAATCCTTGATTCTTGTGTCTTCTGAAAGATCTGTTGTCTCTAAGCTCGAAGAAAAATCTATGTTTATACTAAATTTAACCTAATACAATGCTCGAAAGATTCTCAAGGTCAGTCAGTTAAGTGCCATGCGCGATACACGCTTTGGGCGATCATGTCTCGAAAGAGACATGACTGACTGGGCAGAAGATTATCCCGCAGTAGGTTGCCATTGCTTTCTGCGGTAGACTGGTTGCCGACCAAGGCTATAGAACCCAATCTATCCTATTATTTAACCCATAACTGGAGGGAAGAGACGGATTAATACCTTTCCCAAGGGTATTTGCGCGTAAGTGAATTCTCAAGGTAGCGTTTCTATTAAAATGGTTATAATGAATCAGGTGAGTGATGTGAAAAAGATGTGGTAGAAGGTGAAGATAGGGAAAACAGACAACGTTTGAGACTTGACTTGGGGAGTTTAAGATTCAAGAGTCCACACAGGAATCTATCCTGCAAAAATAGCAATTCTTTAGAAAAGTTGTATGCATGGAACTCACTCCAAAAAATAGTTTTGCGACATATTAGAAGATCAAAAGAACAAGATTGTCTCTAGGTTTTTACCTACACGGTGTACTGAAATCCACCAAGTGCAGAATCGGACCTAAAAGGATCTCACTAGGCTCACCAGCATAAAGCGGAAGTTAACTGACGTGAACTTAACATATACAAGAACTGATGAATTCAGATTTTACCCGAGAATGGCTGTAAATTCATAGATAGCCAGAGAAACTATTTTGATAACTGTATAATGGTTCTATGAAATGAGATATAGAAAAGATTTTGTGAAAAATATTGCCCACACCCTTGCTCCAACCCAACATAGGGAATACCGCATTTCATCAAAGAAAGAAAGAAAGAAAGAAAGAAAGAAAGAAAGAGAGGAGAAAAAGAAAGAAAGAGTGAGAAAAGAAAGAAAGAAAAATAGAAGAGGGAAATAAAGAAACAAGGAAAGAGAGAAAAAGACGAAAGAAGCAAGAACGAGAGCAACAAAAAGAAAGAAAAAAAGAAAAAGAAAGATAAAGGGAGGAAAAGAGAGAAAGTGGGGAAAAGAAAGAAAGAAAGAAAGAAAGAAAGAAAGAAAATCTTAAAAGAAGAAAGAGAAAGCAGAAAAGAAGAAATAAACAAAGAAAGAGGGAAAACGAAAGAAAGAGAAAGAGAGAAAAAGAAAAAGAGAGTTAAGAAAGAAAGAAAGAAAGAAAGAAAGAAAGAAAGAAAGAAAAGGAGAAAGAACAAATAAACAAGGAATATAACAAAGAGGGGAAAAGAACAAGAATGAGAGTAACGAAAAAAGAAAGAAAAAAATGGAAAGAAAGTGATAAGAAGGACGAAGAAAGGAAGGGAGAAAGAAAGAAAGGGAAAAGACAAAAGAAACAAAGAAAAAGGAAAAGAAGAAAGAAACAAAGCAACAATAAAAATAAAAAATGTCAAAGGAAAAAAAAAGATTAGAGGATAAGAAAAAAGAAAGAGAAAAATGAAAAAGAAAAAGGAAGAGAAAGGAAGAAGAAACAAAAAGAGAAAAACAGAGAACGAACAGTTTTTCCGCTTTGTAATGAAATACATGTTTTCCGTTTTGTTTTCAACCACAAAAATCTATAATTTCTTTACCTACTGTTCGTTTTTATTGCACATAACATCTCTACTCAGAATGACATGATCTACTAGGGCAAAATGACAAGCTGATCTTTTATTTTCTTTTTTAGCGAAGTCTTGTCCAGCCGGAGCACCTATCAACAATTCCTACGCAATGCGACCGACAAAGAATTGTAAGAAAGCTAAAAATATTATCAGCTTTCTAAGAAAGCAAAACAAAAAAGAAATGTCAAAAGAAAAAAAAAGATTAGATATCTGGGATCCTGATTTTCGATGAGCTGAAAACCTCTTGTAGATCTATATTTAAATATTAAGAATATCTTATGTTGCAGTATAATTAAAAATTAACTTATATAGATTATTCAGACAAGCACTACAAAATCCCAAAGATCTTTAACAACTAACAGATACCAGATGAGTTAAAAACTTCCAACAGCAGCAATATGTAAAGATTTAAAATATATTTAGATGTCGAGCCGAAGTACATATCAACTATTCCTACGCAATGCGATCGATAAAAGAATTGTAAGAAAGCTAAAAATATTATCAGGTTTCTAAAAACACAAAAAAGAAATGTAAAAAAAAAATAGATTGGATTTCTGGGATCCTGATTCTCGCTAAGCTGAAAAACTCTTGTGGATCTTTATCTAAATACTAAGAATATCTTATGTTGCAGTGTAACTAAAAATTAAAATATATAGATTATTCAGACAGGCACTAGAAAATCCCAAAGATTTTTAACAAATAACTGACACCACAACAGCAGCAATATGCAAAGATTTAAAATATATTTAAATGTCCAGCCGGAGCACCTACAAACAATTCCTACGCAATGCACCCCACAAGGATTTGTAAGAAAGCTAAAATTATTATCAGCTTTCTAATAAAGCAAAAAAAAAAAATGTCAAAAAAAAAAAAAAAAAACAGAAGAAATGTCAAAAAAAAAAAAAAGAAAATGAAGATTAGATTTCTCGGATCCTGATTTTCACTGAGCCGAAAAACTCTTATAGATCTTTATCTAAATATTAAGAATATCTTGTGTTGCACTGTAACTAAAAATTAAAATATATAGATTATTCGGACTAGAAAATCCAAAAGATCCTTAACAAATAACTGACACCACATCAGTTAAAAACTTCCAACAGCAGCAATATGTAAAGATTTGAAGTATCTCGGTATATAGATCAGTTATAAAGTAAAGTAAAGCTGATCGGGAAATTAAGCATAGAACAGGCTGCGCAAGGATATTTTGGGACAACACCGCAAAATGTTTGCTTAACGGAAGCATTAAGATAAAAACGAAAGACATATTCTTAAATAAACTCGTCAGATCGAAACCTTCATATGGATACCATGCTAGTATGGTGATTGACGTTGCAGTTAAAATTCTGAAGATTGTAGTGATCTAGAAAGTATTCAATTAATTGACGGCTTAAGTTTTTTTTTTTAATGAATATTGCCTCTAGGATAAGTAATAGTTTGCATTTGTCGTTTTTTTAGTGTAGGGTAGTTGTGTTGTCGATCATTATTTTTTATATTGTGATTGTAAACAGAAATGTTGTTGTATATGTTCCGAAATAGACGAATGGTCAGACATGTGTAATGTAAGACATCTTTTTAATGTAGTTATTGTAAATCCAACATACGTATTTGTTTTTTGTTGGAGATACATTCTACCAAGGAACATTTGAATTGATATGTAATGTTGGTTTTACTTAATACATTAGTTCATGAAGAGAAGTCATTACGGATAATTAAATTAGTAGTATTGTGTTTTTTATAATATATTATTATTTTAAATTGGTTATGAGGATCAATAGGAGATACATTAGTACGAATGAGATTTGTTTATGATTTTTCATCCTGTTTGTAGTCATCGTGCATCTGGTTGCAATATAAGAGTTTTATATATTTATAGTCTTTTGTGGATGAAATACAATCATGGATCATACAATCATGGATGAAAGTGTTCTAAGACCTTCGAGTAACTTCTCTTAATTTTGAAAATTGAGAGTTCATAAAACATACTTGCTACGTGAGCGTTTGAAAAACGGTAAAATCAGTTTATTGTAAATCGGCGAAAGGTAGAAACCTAGGTCGCGAAACAACTCGTTTCCATATTATATATATATAATAGCGACAATTTACACATTGCACCCTATATATAAATATAAATGGCTACAATTCACCCATCGCACCATGCATATAGGGTGTTCAAAAAAATGTACTCAGTTTTTGATTTCATATAACTTTTGAAAT
Source organism: Ascarosepion bandense (assembly GCA_037127315.1). NCBI lineage: Eukaryota > Metazoa > Mollusca > Cephalopoda > Sepiida > Sepiidae > Ascarosepion > Ascarosepion bandense. The sequence continues at coordinate 2,112,979 of JBBBDQ010000558.1, forward strand.
TTTTTCGGTTTTCAGATGCATGTATTTAATTTCATTTAATATTTAACCGTTAAGCCTATTTTCAGGCAATAAGCATTACATTTATTATCTTTTAAATGATGTGTACATTTTCGGGACGAGTTGCCCTTTATATATGAGTTTCGTTAAAAAATAACCAATGTTTTTACTTTCAAGGAGACGCAGGTCAAAATGAAAACTAAAACAGACAAAGCACATCATACGACAGGTATAGTCACGTATAATCACGCGAAATTCGCGGAAACACGATATCTGAAAATGAAGAAACAGACTTTCGCATAAAGAAACAGAACCTTCAGATAATGGCTTACAACAATCAAAAGTACACAGAGATTGGACAATTTAAAAAAAAATATATGTTTGAAAATTTAGTCTATCCCGTTTTATTTATCATTTTGTTAATGTTTCCATCACTTTTGTTACTAAATATGCCACATTGTAATAATAAAGCCAGTCAGTTGAGTGCCATACGTGAGCTATCCTGTCTCGAAAGAGACATGACTGACTGGGCAGAAACTTATCCCGCAGTAGGTTGCCATTGCTTTCTGCGGTAGACTGGTTGCCAGCCAAGGCTATAGAACCCAATCTGTCCTGTTATTTGACTCATAGCTAGAGAGAGAAGAGATGAATTATATTATTACGTAGTAATTAATGGGGGATCAGTTTATTACTTCATAACAATAGAAAACCAATCCCCCACTTTATGACCAGTAGAAGCCTTAATCATGATTCCAACTATTATATTCAGCCAGTCAGTTAAGTGCCATACTTGATACACGCTTTGGGTGATCATGTCTCCAATAAGACATGGCTGACTGGGCAGAAGATTATCCTGCAGTAGGTTGTCATTTCTGCGGTAGACTGGTTGCCATCCAAGGCTATAGAACCCAATCTGTCCTGTTATTTGACTCATAGCTAGAGGGAGAAGAGATGTGTTATGATATTACGTAGTAACTAGTGGCGGATCAGTTTATTACTTCATAACAACAGAAAACCGATCCCCCACTTTATGACCTGTAGAAGACTTAATCATGATTTTAACTATTATATTTAGTCAGTCAGTTAAGTGCCATACGTGATACACGCTAGGACGACCATGTCTCTAATAAAGTGTTGATAAATCGTAACAAATGGATCTATTTCTTTCTAATGACCATCAATATTTATGTCATCTGCGTAATGTTAAGTTTTCATCCATTAATAATAAATCCTATTAACGTTTCCATCTTTTTTAGAGTAATATGGAAATAGAACTGGAAAAGAAGGATCAGTTAAGTAACATACGTGATACACCCCTGAGCGATCATGTCTCGAAAGAGACATGACTGACTGGACAGAAGATTATCTCGCAATAAATTGTCATTACTTTCTGCAGTAGACTGGTTGCTAGCCAAGGCTATAGTACCCAATCTGTTCTATTATTTAACCCATAACTGGAGGGAAAAGACGGATTAATACCTTTCGCAGGGGTATTTGGGTGTGAAGTGAATGCAAGGAATTTACCTGGAATTCGAACTCGACTCCCCGAATTGTCGTTCCGAGTCGATACCCATTGCACCACAGCGCATATATAATATTTACATTAATGCAGTTACATATATGCACAAAGTTTTACTTGTAATGCGTTCAGTCTTTTAGGACTTCATCAGACTAAAATAATGTTTATATTGATGTAACTACATATACGAACAAAGAAGAGGAGATACTGAAATTTAAAACTTTTTAATTTAATGCGTTTGGTTGGATATAATGTCTAGTTAATTTCATTTAATTTTAGGTTTTTGTTGTTTAGATTTCTCTTACTTTTGCTATTAAATCTTTTACATTAGTGACAAAATAAGACCTGACAAAAAAGGTAAATTATTGTAAGATCCTGGACGTAAATTCACCGTGTGTTGTCTAGCAATTAAGGCACTTTCTATACACTGAATAAATATCATTTTCTTCCATAAAAAAAAGATAACGTTTTTCAGGCAAGCAATCTGGATATGAAAATAAATCGTAATAAATTAATTAGATTAAACGTTAACTTATCGGATCTCATTTCTCTGAGTTTTGCGAAATTATACCTACTCTTCAGGAGTTTTATAGGAGACATGGTAGAGTAATGAATTACGGCTCGGGTTGAGGATCCGGGAAGCCGGGTCCTAATTCCAGTTGATTTTTTTTTTTTTTTTGTGGTATTTATATGAAAATCTTCACCATATAAATAGCAGTCAGTGGTTAAACTAGCCCTGATATTGAAAACTAAACTACGGGAGAAATAGTAGTGACTACTTCTAGCTAATTATAGCTTAACACATTCTATTCTGTAGTTTTTTGGGGGTTTTTTTTTTACTTCAGATAGCAACATGGACAGGGTACTAAAACCTAAAATTCTGGATATAGATGGTAAAAGGCCCGGGGCAGAAGAAATATGGAGTCATTACTACGAAACATTTTTACTGAGTGCCATAGAAAATCATTTGTCAAAATTGCAATATGAGCTCTAGTAAAAAAATTGATTATGACCTCTGATAAAAATACTAGAGTAAAAAACCATTAACATCAAAAATAGTAGAGAAAACCATTGACATCAAAAATTTGTAATATGAACTTTTGGTAAAAAAAAAAAAGGGTTAATAAACATTATGTTTCTTCTTCTTCTTCTTCTTCTTCTTCTTCTTCTTCTTCTTCTTCTTCTTCTTCTTCTTTATGCTTTGTCCTTTTAGGACGTAGGCGATCATGGCTTTCCACGTCTCCCTATCCCTGGTGAATATTAGCACGCTTTCTCCTGTTACACCATGCAATCCTCGTTCCGTCATCCATCTAATTAAGTCCTTCAAATATGTTATCCGTTGCTTTCCCCTGTCTCTTTTCCCCTCTATCTGGCCTGTTAGTATCAGGTTCTCCAAGCCCTCTTTCCTCATTGCGTGCCCCAGGAACTTCAGCTGTCTCTCCCTGATGTTCAGTATTAATTTTCTTTTCGTTTCCATCCATTCCAAAACCTCATCATTGCTCACATGCTCGATCCATGATATCCTCAGCATCCTTCTGTAGAAGCACATTTCAGCTGTTTCAGGTTTTTCCTTCATCTTTGTTAAGATTATCCAGCACTAACTGCCATATTGAAGAGCTGACATCACATAACAATCCAGTACTCTTTGTTTCTAACGAAATTTTTCTATCTCTTAATACTTTACTCAACTTCTGGAATGCGTTAGAACACTTCCCAGGTATTTAAAATTTAGTTGTTCTTCAGTTGTCCTTAAGGACACTCGACCCAGTGGATATAGACGTTGGTTAGATCCGGGGACTTGACCCAAAGAATTGTGAGTTCAATACCAGGCTACAGCAGTGGTGAACAAGTAACTTACAGGGTTAGAGGGAGATAACTCATGACTAACAAAAGAGGCTCTACTACGCAAGGAATAAATATCATATACCCTAGTGATTGTAATAAAGCGTTCGGTTCGAAATTCCTAGCACCTGAAGAAGGCCGGAGTGTACAACTGCCGAAACGTCGTACAAATGGCAACAAAGCGGAAGACAATAGTCCGAATAATGTAAATGCTGTAAATACTACCTCATCTCAGAAATATAAATAAATACTGAGGGTGAGTGGTTGGATATTCTTATAAACTATGTGTTGTCTTATGAATACGAAATAATCAGCGACTGTACAAACTTTGAATAAGCTATTAAGATTCTAAAGAGAGCATTCAGTCAAGAAAAAAGTGAGATATACGTTAGATCTATATCTTCAAGCATTGCACGTTCTGGCGAAGGACTGTGAATTCAAAGAAGTTGACGCTCAAGTTTACAAAGAGGAAGCTATTAGAGATGCCTTTATTTCTGGGTTATCTGCGACTCCTATTCAGAAGAGAATTCTTGGGATCAAAACGCTCACTCTCACAGAAGCTGGGAATCAAGCAAGAGATGTAGAAAGGGCGATCCTAAATTCTGAAGTCTATTCTGCTATCCGAACAAGCGGTGTCGGTATCAGAATCCCGGACTAACGCGTTAACCTCTCAGCAAGAGGAAAATCAAGAGGATAGGCATTCTCGGACATCTGCTGCTAGCAAATCACTTTTAAAGGAAAGGTGAGAGTACTAGATTGCTATGTGATGTCAGGTCTTCAATAAGGCAGTGAACTTTGGACAATATCAACAAAGATGAAGGAAAAACCTGAAACAGCTGAAATGTGGTTCTACAGAAGGATGCTGCGGATATCATAGACCGGGCATGTGAGCAATGATGAGGTTTTGGAAAGGATAGCAACGAAAAGGGAATTAATATTGAGCATTAGGAAGAGACAACTAAAGTTCCTGGGACATGCAATGAGGAAGGAGGGCTTGGAGAACCTGATAGTAACAGGCTAAATAGAGGGGAAAAGAGACTGAGGAAAACAACGGGTAAAATATTTTTAAATATTTGAAGGGCCTGAGCAGGTAGATGACAAAACGGGGGTTGCGAGATGCTAAAGGAGAAAGCGTGCTAATATCCACCAGGGATAGGGAGACGTGGAAAGCCATGATCGCCAACGTCCTGAAAGGACAGGGCACATAGAAGAAGAATATATATGCCAACTGTATATAAGAAATTATAATGTGGATATAAAATGGGGGATCAATTCTATATTATAAACAATATATAAACTGATTCCCCATTTTGTGGACATGCTAGTTTCTATAGATTTATATTTTAGATTTATGTTCTTGAGCTAGTGGATGGTAGAGGGGGTTTGGGTGGTGTAACAGGCGAAAGCATGTTAAGAGCCACCAGGAATAGGGAGATGTGGAAAGCTATGATCGCCTACGTCCTGAAAGGACAGGGCACATAGAAGAAGAATATATATGCCAACTGTATATAAGACATTATAATGTGGATATGAAACGGGGGATCAATTCTATATTATAAACACTATACAAACTGATCCCTCATTTTGTGTCCATGTTTGTTTCTATACATTTGTATTCTAGATTTATGGTCTTGAGCTAGTGGATGGCAGTGCGGGTTTTGGGTGGTGTAACAAGAGAAAGCGTGCTAATATCCACCAGGGATAGGGAGACGTGGAAAGCCATGATCGCCTACGTCCTGAAAGGACAGGGCACATACAAGAAGAAGAAGTAGTAGAAGAAAATAAATCTTTTTGTGCAGAGGCATAATATAGAAGTCAGTGTCCGGTTTGAGGAACGAGTTAATACAATTGCAAGAAGGAAGGTCACTTCGCTAAAGCATGTTGTTTGAAAACTAATAAGTTTTCGGCTGCATTTCTCAGAATGGCCACGGTAGCTACTAGACTACAGGTAGTTTCGAAAGGCGACGGCAGAATATTTCGTGAACAAAAAACAAAAAACACTATGCTAGTAGATTCAAATCATAGTTTTATCGACACCAAGATAAGCTCAGTCTATGGGTTTGGATGATCCTCAGACAAGACTTTCAGTGCCTGCATAAAAATAGACATTTTATATGAGGGCGAAAGAACCTCTAGAACTCTGTGAACTTACCATCATGAGGATTTCACCTCCTCCTCTGTTTGAAAATCTATCGCCTTACTGTAGACCTATATCTGTGAAATCCCGAAGATACTCTAGAGAAGAGGTGACATTTATAAGGAAGGAAATAAAAAGCCTGTTAGATTCAGATATCATTCAGCCCAGTAGATCTCTGTGGAGAGAACACGTAGTGCTAAGGCCGAGAAAAAAAATACAGGTTAGTCATAGATTATTCACAAGCCGTTTACCTTAAATGCTACCTATCCTTTCTTCTTCTTCTTCTATATGTCCTGTCCCTTCAGGACGTAGGCGATCATGGCTCTCTACGTCTCCCTATCCCTTGTGGCTCTTAGTATGTTTGCTCCTGTTGCTCCTGGCAACCCCCGTTCCGTCATCCACCTGATCAGACCCTGCAAATTTGTTATCCGCTTGCCTTCCTCTGTCTCTCCTTCCTTCTATCTGTCCAGTCAGTATCAGGTTCTCCAGGCTCTCCTTCCTCATTGCGTGTCCCAGGAACTTCAGTTGTCTCTTCCTGATGCTCAGCATCAATTTCCTTTTTGTTGCCATTCTTTCTAACACCTCGTCGTTGCTTATATGCTCAGTCCACGATATCCATAGCATCCTTCTGTAGAACCACATTTCGGCCGCTTCCAGTTTTGTCCTCATTTTCGATGATATTGTCCAGCATTCACAGCCGTATTGAAGAACTGACATCACGTAGCAGTCTAGCACTCTTTTCTTCGTTTCTATTGAGATTTTCCTGTGTGTTAGTATTTTACTCGTCCTTTGCCATGCCAATTCGCCTTCGGATCTCCGTGTCGCACTTTCCATCTCCTGTTAGAACACTTCCTAGGTACTTAAATTATTGTAGTTGTTTGATTCTGTTATCCCCCGCCTGTATTTGGCATTTTGGGTTGTATCTTTTGCTGATGACCATGCACTCAGTTTTCTTGAAGTTTATTTGTAGTCCCTTCTTGTCACTCTCCACTGCTACTTTCTGTATGAGATCTTGCAGTTTCCTTTCCGTGTCCGCAATCAGCACTGTATCGTCCGCATATCTTATGTTGTTCAGGTTGTGGCCTCCAATAACAAATCCTGGCGTATCATCTAGGGTCCTCAAAATATTCTCGCTGTATAAGTTGAACAAACATATCCTTTACCTCAGATTAAAACGATTGTTTCTGAAATAGCAAAATATAGTCTGTACAATAAACTGGATCTAGAAAGTGGGTATCACCATTTTCCCCTACGTAAAGCTGACCGCACTTACATAGCTTTTGAAGTCGGTGGTAAATTATATAAATTCAAAAGGATGCCGTTTGGGATTACAAATGTAGTGGATGGGTTTCAAATACTTTTAGATGAAATATTCGAAAAGAAAGGCCTAAAGAGAACATTAGCTTATATAGATGACGTGGACATTTGCGGTATTAATGAAAGAACTGATTGAAAATTACTATCTTTACTTTTTTTTTTATTATTTCACCCCAAGCAAGGCATTCTACTTTTTTTTGCCTTAAAACTTCCTCGTTGCTCACATGCTACGTTTATGTTATTCTCATCTTCCTGCTGTACATAATCTCTTTTTGCAACCAAATCTTTTGTGTCGACCGTAGTTGGGTTCACCTTGTTAATTGTGAACAAATCCTTTCCTTATATGTGCTTTGACAGGGTTGCATAGAGTTTTGTATTGAGAATTGTTCTTCTCCTAGACCGGTCGACATTCAAGGAGATAGAATCCAGTCTCTTTTGCTATTTACTAATAGCTGAGGGGATAGATGAATTCATAACTTTCCCAAAAGTACTATCGCGTCAGTGAATGTAGTGAACGTGGTTAGCTATAATGAGCTAGAACTATTTACTACTACTACTCTCGTAGTTTAGTCTTCAATATCAGTGATAGTTTAGCCCCCAGCTGTATCAAATGCTGTTTATATGGTGGATATTTGCATATGTATACAATATGCTCTCTGTTTTTTTTTTTTTGTTTGTTTTTTTTTTGTTTGTTTTTGATATTGTAAATTTAGAATACTTTATTTCGGAAAAAAAAACTTGAATAAAATTTAAAAAACAACCAGGGTCCTTGGGATGACGGTAAACTGCATCCGGCAGCAAGGCTTCTGATTTGGAGGTTGTGAGGATCATGGAACCACCTCTTAATTGCTGTTGTTCGCAGGTCTACCCTGACCTGGAGTGGTAATACCTGTTAGGGTCCCAGCTAACAGGTTAACCTCTTCACGACGGCCTGGGCAATCCCAGACAGATCTGACGCCAATGTCTGAGTCCTGACTCGCATTTCCTCTTTCTCTTTTCCTTCTTCTTAATTTTATTTTTAATTTTTTGTTTTATTTTTAATTTTATCCTTCTCTTCAGTTAAAGAAAATGCTTATTCCGGAAAAATATTTTGTACCAAATGGAAAGAATATTGTAAGGTCTGATGAAATGAGCTAATTAAACTCATGGAAATAAATTATAATTTATAACCAATTGAAATGATGTGTTGAGTTTTCCTTTATATATATATATATATATATATATATATATATATATATATATATATATAAAGATAATAATTCAAAGTATAACATTTTTTATCAAAGCCCCATTTTAGAGAAAATGTTGTTTATTTCTTATTTTTTCATTTCTTCGTTTTATAATGAAAGAAAGACAAACACATTGTGAGGAAAAATATATTGGCATCTTTGAGCAGAAGTGCGCTTCGTTGATAAAAAAAAGACAGACTTTCTGCAAGCCTAAAACATGGGGTGATAAGCTAGGACAATTATATATATATATATATTGGGAAGGAATATTTGTCTATGTTTCTGAGATAAGGTGCTGTTATTATTTAGACATTTTACATTATTCAATTTGTTGTCCTCATTTTTGTTGGCATATTCATGACGTTTCGGCGATTGTATACCCCTGCCTTCCTCAGATGATTGGAATTTTGAACAGAACCCTTTATTTCATTCACCTAGGAAGATTGTTCGAATTCAATAAGGCGATCCTCTTCCGGATGTCTCAGTATCAGTTATCTCCCTTTAACTCAACTTTCGACGATTTTTGTTCACCTCTACTGTAGCCAGGCATTGAACTCTCCATCCTGAAGTAGCATGGCTCGTAGAACTAGAACAATCTACAAAAGTGAAAATGACAAAATGGAAATTTTTTCCTTGAGAATGACAGAAAGAAAAAAGAAATTTTGAAGAAAAGTGGGCATCCCAGATCAGACAGGCTTTCTTCAAGCCTAAAACAATAATATTCTCATTGTCATCCGCAGACAGATCTGTTTCGCCGTATCACAGCTCATCAGTACGGTTAGACTCCGATTGCTTTTTTACCCAGGATTAAAACCCGATCGAAATGGCGTCAGTCGGATATATATATATATATGACAAGAAATTGAAAGAACACGTAGATTAAAAACGCACTGTTCAAGCATTTACTTTTATGAAGAGTGCTCGATACAGACCAGAGCTTAATACTGTAATTTTGTTATTAAAATGTTTTATAAAAGCATATCACTACACAAAAATTTTCATATTTCGAAACAGAACTGTTCCTCTTCAGGTGATACGTTAAAATAAATGGTGAAAATATGAATTCATGATTATTTAGAAAATTAGAGAGTGATGGTTGGAGGAAATTCAATAGGTGTGTCAAAATTGTTCAATCAAAAATGAGAATTATGTGACCATGGAGTTTTAATATTTGGGATATGAAAGGGGGCAGGATGGCTTGGATCTAGACTTGTCACTTTTAAATTTTGCCTGGGTAAGATACGTAGTGGGACCTTAGTATTTTTTAAATGGGTACACAATAATTTATAACAGGAGATTAGATTTTAGTTTTTTTTATTATTGTCTATTATTCATATTATATTTTAAAAAATAAATCATTTTCATTATTTATTTTAAAATATCACCTGAAGAGGAACAGTTCTGTTCCGAAACATGAGAATTTTTGTATAGTGATATTATGCTTTTATAAACCATTGTAATAACAAAATTACTATATATATATTGGCCTAAGGAAATTTTTTATCCAGGTGAATTCAATTACATCCAATTTCAATATTTATTTACGTAATCCCAACTCAAATAAATAGTATTTGGAATTAGTATGCATACTACAGAAGCTTTTTTATGTCTACCTGTGCACACATATTCATGCATACTTCTATTCATATATATCTGTCAGTCAGTCAGTTTCAGTGCCATACGTGATACACGTTTGGGCGATCATGTCTTGAAAGAGACATATGACTGACTGGGCCGAAGATTATCCCGCAGTAGGTTGCCATTACTTTCTGTGGCAGACTGGTTGCCAGTCAAGGCTATAAAACGAAATCTGTCCTATTATTTAACCCATGACTGGAGGGAAGAGATGGATTAATACCTTTCCGAAGGGTATTTGTGCGTAAGTGAATGCTAGGAATTCAACTGGAATTCGAACTCGGTTCTCCGATTTCGAGTTCCAAGCCGATATCCACTGCACCACAAACGCACATACACTTCCATATATGCCCATGTGCACCCCATTCACACACATTCATGAAACCCTCAATATATCTTTGAGCCATATTTGTTGCTTATATTGTATGTATAAATATATATATATATATGTATGTGTATGTGTATGTGCGTGTGTGTGTGTGTGTGTGTGTGTGTGTGTGTGTGTGTGTGTGTGTGTGTGTGTGTCAACGTGTAAACCGAGATGTTCTCACATATAACTCTTGAAAAGTCACGTGATTATCAAAAATGCTTTACAATGAATAAAACAAGTTGGGCTATGCGTCTTTTATTTAGCAATCGAGATAATTTGGTCTAACTTGATTAGCAAACGGGGATGGGGGGGGGGAACACGGCGTCCCTTGAGGGAGACGAGGTTTTGCTTATTTGAGTGAGATTGTCCCGTGATTCCATTTTTGGTCTCTCGATGTTACTGGAAGCAGAGGTTGGTTGTCTGACCTGAGAGAAAATGGAAACAGAGAGAGAGGGAGAGAGAGAGAAGAGACTAAAGAAGAGGCGCCTGTCTGTTAAAAAGAAAGAAAGAAAGAAAGAAAGAAAGAAAGAATAAAGCAGGGGAAAATAAGAATATAAAAATTAAGAGAAAGCTAAATAATGAATACGTATATAAGTAAAGAAAGAAAAAAAGAAAGAAGGAAGGAAAAAGAAAGAAAGAAAGAAAGAAAGAAAGAAAGAATAAAGCAGGGGAAAATAAGAATATAAAAATTAAGAGAAAGCTAAACAATGAATACGTATATAAGTAAAGAAAGAAAAAAAGAAAGAAGGAAGGAAAAAGAAAGAAAGAAAGAAAGAAAGAATAAAGCAGGGGAAAATAAGAATATAAAAATTAAGAGAAAGCTAAACAATGAATACGTATATAAGTAAAGAAAGAAAAAAAGAAAGAAGGAAAGAAAAAGAAAGAAAGAAAGAAAGAAAGAATAAAGCAGGGGAAAATAAGAATATAAAAATTAAGAGAAAGCTAAACAATGAATACGTATATAAGTAAAAAAAGAAAAAAAGAAAGAAGGAAGGAAAAAGAAAGAAAGAAAGAAAGAATAAAGCAGGGGAAAATAAGAATATAAAAATTAAGAGAAAGCTAAACAATGAATACGTATATAAGTAAAGAAAGAAAAAAAGAAAGAAGGAAGAAAGAAAGAAAGAAAGAAAGAAAGAAAGAAGTATAAAGCAGGGGAAAATAAGAATATAAAAAAAATTAAAAATCAAGGGTAAACTAAAGAACGAATGCGTATATAAGGAAAGCAAAGAAAAAAAGTAACGAACGAACGAACGAACGAACGAAGCATGCAAATTAGGAAATCAGATAGAAGGAAACGGAGAAAACTAATAAGTTTGTGTGAGATGAAGAAGGAAAGAAAAAAATGTTAAAAACCAACATTTATTGTGCGTAGTAGGATAATCATAAAAAAAGCTTGAGATATATGGAGAGACTAACATTGGGAAAGAAGAAAAAAGAGACAGGATGAAAGGGGGGGGGCGTACGTTTGTTGCAAAATAAATCCTGGGAGATGGAGTGGGGAGTGAGAATATTTCAAGAGATTTCTTTGTCAGTCAGGTTTGGTACCGCATATTTGTGTATTACCTGTTGGTATTTTGCCTTCTTCTAGGCAATTGCTTCACCTCAAATCTGCTGAATTTCTTTCTTGAAACGGGTCCAAATAGAATTAAACATGCACGCATGCGCAATCGGAGACACAGGTATGCTCAAGTTCGCATGCGTTCATTTTTCTAAATATGCTTCCTCTCAGCTTTCGGCAATTGTTACAGGTGATGGTGATGTCTCTGTGGTTACAACATTTCACTTTTCATTTAAGCTATTTGTTCGATTCCGAAAGGCGCAGAAGAAAATTATATGTTTCTCTGCTTTTCATTGTTTGCGTTCAAAGTTACTAATATGGGACACCGTGTGAGGTTCAAACCCAGTACACCTTAAAAAAGACACAGGTTAACCAATATCTACATAGTAGAGCGGCTGTCAATACAGCAACAATAATAATCTTGACGTATATATATATATATATATATATTCAGTTATGAATTAGAGCACTCTGGCTCATTCAGTCATGAATCAGAGCACTGTGGCTATTGGGCGTGTATAGTGATAATATACACTCTAAAAAGTATCTCTTCTTCTCCCAGACGGCCATAGCCCAGAGGTATAAACGCCGACTGACGCCGATTCGGTTGGGTTTCGATCCTGGGTTGAAAGCAATTCGGAGTCTAACCGTACTGATGAGCTGTGATACAGCGAAACAGATCTGTCTGCGGATGACTATATATAGCATAATGGTAATCCACGTATACTGTCTTAATATGTATAGGAAAAACTTGTAAGTTAAAAATGTATTTTTTTGTGACAGTATTTATTTATTTCTATTATTATATATATATATATTTGATATTTCAGACAGGCCTCGGCCTTTAATTAGAAACAAACTTCTAGTTTAAATTTTAAAATCATTTGTTTCTGATGAATGGCCGAAGCCGGTCTGAAATATCAAATATATATATATATAATAATAAAAATAAATAAATACTGTCAAAAAATACATTTATATATATATATATATATGTGTGTGTGTGTGTGTGTGTGTGTGTGTGTGTGTGTGTGTGAATATGCAGAATATATTAAATAACGAAGTGTTCACTTAGTTGCTAACCCGGCTTCAACCATATCGGTCTCATCAGTTATTTAATTCTTAACAACAGGGAAAACATAATTACACTCGAGAATGGCCAGAAATGTGGTTGAAAGCAGTTGAAAGAATATTTACAAAACATTTTTACGTTTTCTCTCCAGCAAAAAGGAAACATGGCAGAATGCTGGAAAAATTAAATAAAAACATAAATAAAATCTTCCTTGTATGTCGTTTTCAATAAAACATGCATAAGAGGGAAGTTGCTACCCACATATGTATGCATATATATATCACAGCTTATCAGTGTGGCTAGACGAATTCTGTCCGGGATCGAATCTCGACCGATTTGGTATTAGTCGGAGTCGCTACCCACTATGCCATAGGCGCATGAAATCGACAAGGGAAAATTAAACGTGTTGTATATAAGCAAGGTATACACACGCCACTCACCGAAAGAACTCAATTCATTTCTGAAGTGTAATGCATATATCGCAGAAATGGAATCTTTTTTTAAAAAGCTTGTTTCGCTGTATCACAGCTCATCAGTGTAGCTAGACGCATCCACTTATATATGCAATTATTTTCGTATTCATATATTCACGTGATTAAATGTACAATATAAATTAGGCACAAAAACAATTAACAACACATAACAGTGAAATAAGACTCTTTTAACAACTGAAATGAAAGTTACGCAGTAAATAAAAGAATTGGTCATAATTTTATCGATCTTAACAACCTCAGAATAGGATTATTTTTCTTTTCTTATTCACTCGAGAACTGTCATATTTTCATTTAAAGGAATCTCTTTGAAGCTTTTCTTTGGAAAATCTCATGGACAAAATATTCGTTGTTACTGCAGAGCTTAGCAATATAAAGACCTTTTTATATTATTCTTTTTTTATTAAGTCAAAAACTTCCAGGTTTTACTCATCAGAAAACACTTTTTCGTTACGTTTACGGCACTCTCTCTCTCTCTCTCTCTCTCTCTCTCTCTCTCTCTCTCTCTCTCTGTCACTCTTTATATATATATATATATAAATGCAAACTTATCACTATACTGGTTTCGAAAAACCCTCCGCGTATATATGCGGAAGGAAAAAATGGTTGTCAAAAAAGAAAGAGCTAAGCACGTGAACATCAGCCAAAGCGATTTGGACCGAGCCAGTACGTAGCCCAAAGAAAAAACCCGAGACGAGTAATCAATAACAAACAAAAAAAGCGCTCAATACGTAAGCAGAGCAGAATAAGTAAATTAACCTAGTGAGCCAACAAACCTACCAAGGTTTCACCTAAATGGATCTTCAGGGAAGATCCGTTCAATACAATTATATTGTAGAACTTTTGAATATTTTCCATTTGTAAACGAGTTATTACGCGACCTAGGTTTCTAACATGAGTGGTGTCTTCAGGCGATTTGCAATAACTATATATATATATATATATATATATATATATATATATATAACGAAGATTAACGAAATGTTGTGCCACTATCTAATAATAATAATAATAATAATATATATATATATATATATATATATATATATATATATATATATTACGGAAATTAATGAAGATTAACGAAACTTGGTTATAAACAACCGACAATTTGAAATTATTTGCTTGAGCATTATTTTTGATCGATAGTCGTATTTAAGTAGATATTCTGTTTATAATCAAACAGTATTATATTTTTATTTCTACCGGCCTGATTATTTACGATAAATTTTTGTTACGAAAATGTGTGTCGATTCCTGATGACTGACACACATTTTCGTACAAAAATTTATCGTAAATAATCAGGCCGGTAAAAATTAATATATAATACTGTTTGATTATAAACAGAATATCTACTTAAATACGAGTATCGATCAAAAATAATGTTCAAACAAATCATTTCGTTTATATATATATATATATATATATATATATATATATATATATATATAAAGAGGGAGAGAGAGAGAGGGGGTGGTTCAAATATGTAGGGGTATAGTAAATGATAAGATTTTTTTTTACATTATGTATAAAATTATATCTAAACTTATTTATATATAGAACTTTGTCTGTCTGTGTGTCTGTGTGTGTGGGTGTCCGCTACCTATAGACTCCGAAACGACTGAACCGATAAATTTACACAGTTGTACTATAAGTGTTTGCGAGTGTTCTTAGCTAGGTTTTGTGTCGATGTACCCCCCGATAAATATTGAAAATCGATAATTGAAAATATCGGGTTATAGAAGAAGTGATCTGATTTTAATCAAATTTGATACACTCATAGACAAAGACATAAGAAACGATATTCAGAAGTTTCAACTTTGCAGTTCTTACAATAGTGCAGAAAATCGATTATATATATATAAGGCAAGATCAAAATCAGTTTTTCAGCCCTTTTATTTTAGTTTTCGCTTCGGGTTTGGCTCTAAGTAGGTATAATTGTAGTTCTTAGTCTCAGCCATGATGCCATTTACTCAGCGGACTTATTTAGCCTTCAAAATTCAGTTTACGACGAAAAGACTTATTTTATATCGATACCGGGAAATGAAAATTTGACTTACAACCATTCATTTTTCTTTCAGTCTACGGTTTCGCTTTAACTGGAAACAACTATTACTTTTTAGTCTTTCGTGCCAACGTCCAAAGAGTCTGAGCTCCAGGACCATGGATTAGTTTTAAAGCTTTCATTACACCCGAGCAACGCCGGGCTATACTGCTAGTTTATTAATGCAATTATGACATTGACAATTAAATTGTATTGTGTAGAATGATACAAAAGCGCTTAAATTTTTATCAACGCAGGTGCTCAAACTGTTATTTTCACAATTTACTTAGCTTTGAAGTGTGCTCCTCCCGTTTCGACAAACATTTTTGCACAAATTTTATTATGTATTAATTTCTTGAAAGGCAACTTTTATGTAATTTTTCAGAGCACCAAGATCAAAGTGTAGTATCTGTTCTCAGGTACCCACTCCTGCTCACCGGCCTGGAAGCAATGACAAGCTAAGACAAGCTTTGTACACACTCAGATTCCCCACTCCCCACGTTAAAAACTGACCTTGTGTCACAACTTGCTCCAGTGGGGGAGTAGGGTAAATCTCCATGATCAATGTGTAGTATATACTTTCAGATGCTCACTTCATACAGCAGGTTTGGAAGTAATAAATTATCCATTTCGAATTCCAGTGGAATTCCTTGCATTCACTTACGCAGAAATGCCCATGGAAAAGGTATTAGTCTGTCTCTTCCCTCTAGTTATGGGTTAAATAATAAGACAGATTGGGTTCTATAGCCTTGGTCGGCAACCAGTATACTGCAGAAAGCAATGGCAGCCTACTGCGGGATAATCTTCTGCCCAATCAGTCATGTTTCTTTCGAGACATGATCTCCCAAAGCGTGTATCCCGTATGGCACTTAACTGACTGACACTTCACATATATATACACCAAATCGATACGTGGCATTGTGGGTACAAAATCAGAATGTTGCGCTTAGGGGAACTGAAGAATGTCACAAATTTGAACATTTACCATGGAAATAGCGATAGAATAGCGACAGGATTGTGAAGATTTATTTATGGCAATACCGTGGGAAAGGATTGCTCATGCCCCCCGCGCAGCTCCCCATTTTGATGATGCCTCACGCACTGGATAATGGCTCAGTCCCCCAATAATTGAGGGATACTGCTTGGGGGTGGTACTCCTAGGTCTTGAGCTAGTCAGTCAGTCAGTTAAGTGCCATACGTGATACACGCTTGGGCGATCATGTCTCGAAAGAGACATGACTGACTGGGCAGAATTTTATCCTGCAGTAAGTTGCAATTACTTCCTGTGGTAGACTGGTTGCCAACCAAGGCTACAGAACCCAGTCTGTCCTGTTATTTAACCCATAACTGGAGGGAAGAGACGGATTAATACCTTTCCTAAGGGTATTTGCGCGTAAATGAATGCAATGAATTCAACTGGAATTCGAACTCGGCTCCCCGATTTCTCGTTCCGAGTCGATATCCACTGTATCCAGAGGTAGTCATGTCAATAAGAAGGCATATTCTGTTTTTTTTTGGGGGGGGGGCGGTCTCTGATCACGATATCTGGGCGATTAGCTTTGATTGTCCTCGGTGTGTATATTTAAGTCCCATAAAATTGCTACAAGTCCTATGTCTATAACCGGGTCTGTCCATACCAGTTTCTTGCAGTTTCCTAGCCATAAAAGGTGCATATTTTCCAATGCAGCTATTGACCCACTCTGTCATGACGGGTTTCATATTCAGTATTTGCCAATATTGTGCAAACTGATACAAGATGATCAATTGTTTCTGAATATTTATCACAAAATCTGCATTTCCGTTTCATACAATTTTTCCGAATATCTGCTCGATAATTTCCAGTTAGAAAAGCATTGGTCGAGTGCAGCAAGATGAAGACGTTCGATTTCAGCTGATGGTTATAGGGTTTCTAGACATCAACTTCTTTGCTATTAGCAGAGAATCTTTCAATCATTTCTGCACTTATCTGTCTATCTATCTATCTATCTATCTATCTATCTATCTCAATTTGTTCATAATCTATCTATCTATCTATCTATCTATCTATCTATCTATCTATCTCAATCTGTTCATAATCTATCTATCTATCTATCTATCTATCTATCTATCTATCTATACATCAACTTCTTTGGTATAAGCAGAGTATTGAACATGGACATGCTTATCTTTCAATCATTTCTGCATTTGTCACATTATTATTATTATTATTTTGTTGTTGTTGTTGTTGTTGTTGTTGTTGTTGTTTTTCATATTTCGATTTCTGCTATGGTCGCACTGCCAACCAAGTCTGCGGGAAGACCTAAGGCAGATCGTGGCGTGTTGTTATGGCTCCATTTCATGTTTTTCTATCTCCCCTATCATCCCTAGCGTTACAGAGACAAA
This sequence comes from Ascarosepion bandense, assembly GCA_037127315.1. Lineage (NCBI taxonomy): Eukaryota > Metazoa > Mollusca > Cephalopoda > Sepiida > Sepiidae > Ascarosepion > Ascarosepion bandense. Next base: position 2,130,572 of record JBBBDQ010000558.1, read on the forward strand.
GTTCTCCTTAGTGTGTGGGCTGTACTTAACAAAACAATTTTTTGTATATCTCTTAAGCTGGAGTTTCCAGGGATTCTTTCAATGTGCTGTTTTGTTCCATTTTTTATCATTCCAAGTGCACCTACTATCACTGGCACGATTCTTGTTTTCAATTTCCACGTTTTTTCTATTTCAATTTCCATCTCTTTATATTTTGACAGTTTTTCGAATTCCTTGGTTGCTATGTTATAATCCGCTGGACAAGCCATATCAATTAATAGGCAAGTTTTTTCTTTCTGGTATTTAACAATAATAATAATGATTATTATTATTATTATTACTATTATTATTATTATTATTATTATTATTATTGTGTGATATCATCTTGCCAGTGAGTAATTTTTCGTGCCTAATTAACAAGTCCTCTCTAGGGTCTATGAGTAAAAGTATCACTGAAGGAGGGTTATCTAGGCACATTTGGGATGTTTCGTTTAGACGGAGAGGGTGTTTCATATGATATGTGATATTCAGTACAAATTCAAAAGAGAATCTGCAATGTAATCGATCATGATCTGGAAGCTCGACTCCAAATTCTTTTTTCACCGACGGGATTTGGCTTCCCTCTGTCTCTTCTACAAATATTTTCAGAGTTTCTACTACGACGAGCTTAGTTCCTTAGTGCCCACCCCTACACGAACTTACTCGAGCTGGTAACAAATCCCACTCTTTTACAGTCAAAACAGTCAAATGTAGCCGCCACACTTGCATTTCTGTTAGCCACAAGCTTTAAGAGATTAAGTGCAACATCAATTGCCATCTTTTATCGCCTTGATTCTCATCTTTCTCTTATCCTTTCTTTCTCTGCCTGTGGAACTCCCTTCTGCGTGCTTGCTTCCCTGATAGCTACAATCACCAAGAGTTTAAGACTAAGAGTTACGTGAGAGTAGAGCGAAAAGGAAGAAGAACATGACGCAGGAGATGTCGGAGAATGGATAAGAGAGGGATGGGAGGAGAGGTGTGAGGAAAGTTACTTGAAAGTAAGGCAAGAAGGAAAATTAACAAGATACATGGGTTTTCGGGAAAAGTATAAAAAGAAGATGAGAGTCAAGGAGAAAAGATGTTGCTTAAACTAACAATTGACGTTGCATTTATCTTATATCTTTCGCAGCAAGGACCGGGAATCCTATGGGGTCATCAGTTTCATCATAAGTCATAAGCGACAGGTAAGATTCGAGCCATCTTTCTAGTCTCGATAAACTCCAAAAATATATCCGCGTCCTCAGGGATGAGAAATTGTTTCCCACCCTCCAACCCTCTCAAACGTCCCAAGCTTCTCGCCGCCCTGTCGCTATTTCTATGGCAAGTGTTCAGACGAACAGCACGCCTTAGTTTCCTCACTTCTAACGCTCACGACTAGGACCAACCATGCTACGCGCATTGTAGCCATACCCCTTCATTCTCTTCGTGAAATCGTGAAATCCGTGAAATCGACTCCCAAGAGGAAGTTTTTCTGGTCACTACAATCTTAACCTGTTCGAGTCTAGAGTAAACTGGTATCTTTCGCAACATAACAACATAACCTGTACCTCTCAATTTGTAATGATTTACCTCGAGTGGCTCCCGGGTCTTGTACAGGATAAATGAACATTACTGTAAAAACAAAATCTTTCTAAATTTTAGTCCCGTAGGCAATGGTGGTATTATGTTATTCTTTGCTATCATCATATTTCGATTTTGGCCATGGTCACACTACCTACCAAGTCTGAAGGAAGACCTAAGGTAGTTAGTAGTGAGTTGTTATAACGATATTTCATGATTTGTTTTTCAAACTCCCATAACATCCCTAGCGTTACATGGATAAAGTTCTCTTTAATGTTTGTCTGTACTTCTGTTGTGAAGTGGTTTTCGCACTGAAGGTTATAATCGTGCTATGTCGGTTGCTAATCGACTTAACATACCCAAAATGTTAGGAACTTGGTAATCTTCCACTGTAAGCTGACCCCTTAGTATTCGGCTAACTGCCGACTAATATCAACTGCGTAGTAGTTCTACTAAACTCAAATAGAAGTCTAAAGAACCCTTATGAACTTCTCAAGAACTTCCTGTTAATATAGGAGGGCGAGTAAATTATCTGAGGAATAGGTGTGTTTCCCCATAACAACTTATCAAGACTTTTTTTGTATTTCTCTTTAGCTGGGATTTCCAAGGATTCTTTCGATGTGTTGCTTTGTTCCTTTTTTATCATTCCAAGTGCACCTACTATCACTGGCACAACTGTTGTTTTCAATTTCCACATTTTTTCTATTTCGATGTTCAAGTTTTTATATTTTGATCATTTTTCAGATTCGTTGGTTGCTATGTTACAATCCGCTGGACAAGTCATATCAATTAGTAGGTATTTTTACTAAGACGCACATGACACACACATGACACGCACATGACACACACTGACCACAACAATAAAGCGCATACACACGAGCACAATACCACAGTTTAACGCACACATATATACATACGTACCATAAACACGTGTACACAGCTCATGCCGGAACACGTGAGCTCATGCGTGTGTGTGTGTGTGTGTGTGTGTGTGTGTGTGGGTGTATATATGAGTATGCATATATATATATATATATATATATATATATATTCACTCCCATATTCTTGCTTTCCTGACGGCTACAACCTCCAGAAATTTAAATGCAAAGCCAATACTCATCTACTAACCACTGGACTCTAGCTTTCTCCCCACCCCCGTATAACCTTCCCTTTCTCTCCACCTATGTATCTGTCATCGCACCTGCTTTCTCAGTTTTCTATTGTTCCTTTCTAACTAGTTTGTACTCCTCACTCTTTTCTAATTAATCTTTTTACATTTATGTAGCCTCCCCCCCCCCGCTCATCAGTGGCATTTCTGCCTTCCTCGGGGTGAAATGATTAAAAAAAAAAAATATATATATATATGTGTGTGTGTGTCTGTGTGTGCGTGTGTGTGTGTGGGTAGGTGTGTATGTGTATGTGCGTACACTAAGCACATGCACGCATCTAGGTACCTCCAATATTTCGGCATAGAGACTTGATGCCTATGCGGAATATTTAAAAAAAAATTCTTAAAGCCTTTTTACATTATATAGTTTATTAGAGAGAATAATAATAATAATAATAATAATAATAATAATAATAATAATAATAATAATCATCCTGGATTTTAAAGACTTTAAATATATACAAGATATCGCCCGTCATCTTCAATTTCATCAAACAGTGCATGTCTATATGGAAAACAACCCTTTACCTCAATCATATAAATGGAACCTATAAGTCTGATGAAATAAACATCAAAAGAGGTATATTTCAAGGTGATTCTTTATCTCCCTTACTATTCTGCATATCATTAATAGCACTAACCAGTCAACTTAATAAGACAGAATGTGGTTATAAAATAGGCCAAAAGAAAATAAGCCATCTATTTTACATGGATGACTTAAAGTTATATGCTAAGAATGATAATGAGCTGGAAGGTCTTCTGCAAACTGTAAAATGCTTCAGCGAAGACATTGGAATGAAATTTAATTTGAATAAATGTGCTAAAGCTACAGTTTTATGTGGATCAATACAAGAAACATCCTCAATTAGCTTAGACCCTGCTGTAACAATAAAAGAATTGAAACCAGAAGAAGCTTATAAATACCTAGGTGTAAATGAGAGCGAAAACATTCACCATAAAAAAATGAAAGAAATGGTGCGTAAAGAGTACTATAGAAGGCTACGAATGATATTAAAAACTGAATTAAATTCACAGAACAGAGTTATGGCCATTAATAGCCTTGCAATCCCAGTTGTCCAATATAGCTTTAACATCTTAAACTGGACTCTAAACGACATCAGGCGAATGGATGCTAAAACAAGAAAGCTTCTTTCTAAGCATAAGATGCATCATCCAAAGGCTGATGTAGACCGTCTATACATACCCCGTAAAGAAGGTGGAAGAGGTCTTATTCAGCTGGAATTGTCATACAAGACAACAACTATTGGCTTATTAACATACATAGAAACAACAAAGGATTGGATGATACAATTAGTAAGGCAACATGAAGAAAGAAAGAAAAAATATTCAATAATAAAAGAAGGCAGTAAATACAAACAAGATTTACAGTTAGTAGATTCTGTAAAAAAGCAAAACAGAAGCCAAGAACCAACTATTGCGGCAAAAAATATGAAAATGAAAGCCAAAGATAAAGCTTTGAACAGATGAAACAGCGCTGGCAAGACAAACCTCTGCATGGCCAATATCCAGAACGTGCCAATAAATCCAATGTTGACAAAGTTAATACTCATCGATGGTTACGTGCATCTGGATTAAAGTCTGAAACTGAAGGCTTTATTCTTGCAGCACAAGACCAAAGTCTTTTCACTAGAAACTTTCAGGCAAATATTATGCATAATAATATGGATCCAAAATGCAGGTTTTGTGATAAACACAAAGAAACAATAGACCACCTAATCTCAGGCTGTTCTGTGCTTGCCCCAAATGAATATAAAAATCGCCACGATAGAGTTGGGAAATATTTACATTGGGCAATGTGCAAACATTATGGAAAAAAATAAACAAACACTGGTATGAACATCACCCAGCACCGGTTACAGAAATAGAAGATGTAACCATTCTATGGGATTACACCATCTACACAGACAGAAAAATTGAAGCAAACAGGCCAGACATTATTGTTAAAAACCAGAAGGAGAAAACTTGTCTATTAATTGATATGGCTTGTCCAGCGGATTGTAACATAGCAATCAAGAAATTTGAAAAACTGTCAAAATATAAAGACCTGGAAATTGAAATAGAAAAAATGTGGAAATTGAAAACAAGAGTTGTGCCAGTGATAGTAGGTGCACTTGGAATGATAAAAAATGGAACAAAACAACACATTGAAAGAATCCCTGGAAACCCCAGCTTAAGAGATATATAAAAATTTGACTTATTAAGTACAGACCACACACTAAGGAAAACTTTATCTATGTAATGCTGGGGATGATAGGGAAGATAGAAAAACATGAAATGGAGCCATAACAACACGCCACTACCTGCCTTAGGTCTCCCCGCAGACTTGGTTGGTAGTGAGACCAAAGCAGAAATCGAAATATGATGAAAAATGACATAATAATAATAATAACAATCCTATAGGATAAAAAATTAAAAAATAAGAAATAAACAAATAATTTTACAATATGTTATCCCCACCCCCGGCAAAATTAAAATAACAATAATAACAATCCTATAGGTTAAAAATTTTAAAAAATATTAGAGAGGATAATACATAATAATAATAACCCTATAGGATAAAATTTTAATAAAAAAAAATTAAGAAAAAAAATAATAATTATAAATGAACAAATAATTTTACGCTAGCTTATCCCCCCCCCCGGCAAAGTAGTGGAGGTGCCTATAACACACCGCACACCAAAACGCACATACACACACGCACATACAAAATAAAGTAGAATAAATTACAAGAACTACACACACATAGACACGCACACATGGCACAGTCACGGACACGCACACACCACCAGATAAATCAGATAGATAAAAAAACAGTAATGAAATTGATCCTCTTCATCCCGGTCAAAGAGTCAAGGGAACGGTCAGGTCACACTAAGATAAACCACACATAGAAGCAGACTGATATCATCAGACCAAAAAGGCACCAACTAGAACACACACACACACACACACATACACACACACACACACACACACACACAGCAGCAGCAGCAGCAGCAGCAGCAGCAGACAGCCAGCCAGGAATAGCCATTCTTTGAAAGGTTGAGAAGACACTCGGACTGACAAAAGCTTGTCTGCCATTCTGAAGATGAGATTTTGATCTCGAAATATTAATATATAATAAATAGGTAATACCCAAAAACTTCTTTACCTTCCTTTATTTTACTCAATAAGACATAACCATATAACTATTTTGCACAATGCTTCAAGCAAATTACAAAACTTTAGTATTTTTACTTGTTTTTGGTTTTTAACAATAATGTCCAGCCTATTTATTTCAATTTTCCTGTCTGTGTAGATTGTGTAATCTCACAAAATAGTAACATCTTTTATTTCTGTAACTGCTTCTGGGTGATGTTCATACCAGTGTTTGTTTACCTATTTTCCAAAGTGTTTGCACATTCTCCAATGTAAATATTGCCCCACTCGTGACGATATTTATATTCATTTGGGACAAGTACAGAACATCCTGAGATTAGAAGGTCTATGGTTTTCTAGTATTTTGTCACAGAACCTGCATTTTGGATCCACATTATTATGAATAATATTTGTCTGAAAACTCCTAATGAAACAATTCTTTTCTTGTGCTGCAAGAATAAAGCTTTCCGTTTCAGCCTTTAATCCAGATGCTCGTAACTATCGATGAGTATTAACTTTATCAACATCGGTTTTATTAGCACGTTCTGGATGTTGGCCATGCGGAGGTTCATCCTGGATGTTGGCCATGCGGAGGTTCATCCTGGATGTTGGCCATGCGGAGGTTGATCCTGGATGTTGGCCATGCGGAGGTTCATCCTGGATGTTGGCCATGCGGAGGTTGATCCTGGATGTTGGCCATGCGGAGGTTGATCCTGGATGTTGGCCATGCGGAGGTTCATCCTGGATGTTGGCCATGCGGAGGTTGATCCTGGATGTTGGCCATGCGGAGGTTCATCCTGGATGTTGGCCATGCGGAGGTTGATCCTGGATGTTGGCCATGCGGAGGTTGATCCTGGATGTTGGCCATGCGGAGGTTCATCCTGGATGTTGGCCATGCGGAGGTTGATCCTGGATGTTGGCCATGCGGAGGTTCATCCTGGATGTTGGCCATGCGGAGGTTCATCCTGGATGTTGGCCATGCGGAGGTTCATCCTGGATGTTGGCCATGCGGAGGTTCATCTTTTCAGTGCTTTCATATTTGTCGAAGAGTTTTATTGGCTTCCTTTTTCATATTTGTGGCTGCAACAGTTGGTTTTTGTGTTGTAGATTTGTTACTTGGTTGGTGTAGAATTTTGCCATGAAGTGTATTTTGGGCTGAAAGTCGTTGTAAGATTTGAAAAAATGGATATTGTTTAAAATGTCAAATAGGTGCAGGGAATGCGCGTGTAGATTTTGGGTTTTGTTATGTCTAGTGGGTCAGGTCGGGTCAGCGCCTATGCAAAATTGCACCGGAAAAAAGCTGTCAGTAGAGCGGAAGTGACATCAGGCTGACTGTTAGGAAGTGTGAAATTTTAGTAGTAATCAGTTGGGTCTTGACAGTTGAAGATAAAGGACGGGCCTTTTGGACTGGTCCGTCTAGTAAGCGACTAGCTTTCTCTGCTGCGGGGGTGTTGGCAACTCAGACCAAAAGGAAACCTGCTTCACCCACACAAGTAACCGCTTTGTTAAAAAAGGAGAATAAAATTTAATGGTAATATTGTATTTGTATTTTAAAGTGTTGATGTCAGTCATTTTGAAGTATTGAAGTTTTAATTATCCGACATTTGTGAGAGGCGACATTTTTGGTCCAGTGCATTGTGCGATAAAAACAAAATTTGAAATAAAGATTATTATTATTATCGGCCAAGAAGCAGCAGTTTAATTTCCCCTGCGAATTGTTACGAGTGTATGATATCGACGTTTATGAGAACAAGCGGTTTGTTTACCGTTGGAGATTATGAAATTTGGTCTTCGTTGAATGGGTTGAAGCAGTTTATTGTTGTTTACGAAGAAGAGGAAGTTTTATGTTTTTGTCGACGTTTTATGAAGAAACAGATTATATGAAATTCGTTCTTTCGTAAAAGTCGGGTTGAGTGTTAATACCCGACGAAATGATTTTTTGAGTTACAAAGTTGATAATTATCGCCGTCGTCCCGAAAGTTTTAATTTTCGTCGTCGTTTGTTTCAGCATCGTTAGTCCCAGAATTGTTTTCCCACAGAAATATACACCCGACAAAACGGGTATATAACATTTGGGTTCTGTTTTGGTTTTCTACAGAATCTACTAAATGTAAATATCGTTTGTATTTACTGCCTTCATTCATAATTGAATATTTTCCTTTCTGTTTTAATCTTGTTTGACTAATTGTATTGTGGGGACAAAAAATAAAAAGGACCGGAAAGGGGTAATCTGCCCTTGGGCAGTGTAGGATTGAGAGTGAGCCTTTGGACAAGGAGGTGAACGGTAGCGTTGAAAATTTCCAACATGAGTTGAGCTACAAGAACACCTTTTGGTGAGTCTTATAAACTCTAAATATTTCCGATTAATGTAAATGTTTTTGTCTTATATTTGTTGACTATTTGGCCTGTAATAAATGTGTAAATGTACCTTGGGTTTAGTTTCCTTTCATGTTGTTTTAGTTTTAATAACTTACTTTAGAACTAACAGTATCATCCATTCCTTTGTTGTTTCAATGTATGTTAGTAAGCCAATAGTTGTCTTGTATGCCAATTCTAGATGAATAAAACACCTTCCAACTTCTTTACGTAGTATGTATTAACGGTCTACATCAGCATTTGGATGATGTATCTTGTCATAGAATCCATTCGTCTGATATCATTTAGAGTCCAGTTCAAGATGTTAAAACTATATTGTGCCGATAGGGTGCCAAGGTAATTAATGGCTACAATTCTGTTCTGAGAGTTCAATCCAATACTTAATATCAGTCGTACTCTTCTATAGTTCTTTTTGTGCACTAATTCTTTCATTTGCACTTAGGTAATTTAAGAACGTCTTCTTGCTCTAGATCATTTATTGGTATCCCAGGCTCTAAGCTAATAAAGGATGTTATTTTTAGTGATTCTCGTAAAATTGTGTTTTTAATACATTTATCGAAACTGAATTTCATTCAAATGTCATCACTGAAGCATTTTACAGTTTGCAGGAGACTTTCCAGCTCATTGTCATTCCTAACATACAACATTTTTTTAATCATCTCACCCCAAGCAAGGCATTTTACTGCCACTATTGCGCAGGGGGTTACATTACAGATTATCCAGCAGTAGGTTGCCATTGCTTTCTGTGGTAGACTTGTTGCCAGCCAAGGCTATAGAACCCAATTTGTCTTATTATTTAACCAATAACTGGAAGGAAGAGTAGGGGTTAATACCTTTCTCAAGGGTATTTATGCGTAAGTGAATGCAAGGAATTCAACCCGAATTCGAACTCGGCTCCTCGATTGCTCGTTCCGAGCCGATATCCACTGTACCACAACGCACATCCCCAAGTAAAATAAATGACTTATTTTCTTCTTAACAGGACTGAATGTGATTATAAAAGTATCATCACATTTCGTCCTGTTAGGTTTGCTAGTTGATGCTATGAGTGATATACAAAATATTAAGGGAGACGAAGAGTCATCTTGAAATTTTCCTCTGTTGATGTTTATTTCATCAAACTTATAGATTTCATTTATATGATTTAA